>VDFB02174588.1:0-83897 GCA_007258455.2 Sequoia sempervirens
TCGACCATTAAAGCGAGACTGGAAAAGGAAGTGACCAAGAAGAAGGAATATAAGAATGAGGTCAAACGTCTCAAAGAATATATCCAGCATTTGACCCAGCTGCTAGATCAAGGCAATGCAACTGTTCCTCCTCTCCTCAATTCATCACAGGAGATGACTCAGGAAGTTGAGCATGGAATGGTGACAGCCAGGGAAGCGCAAGACTGGATGGCATGTGAAGGCATGGAGGCTGCCTTGTTCATGGAGAGGTTGGCGCTTGCTTATGGACGAACCTCTTCGTTTCTTTCTAGGTTGATGGATATGGCAGAGACATGGGATGGTATCCCGGATATGCAAGAAAGGCTTATTCTGAGCCTTAGAATTTTGAAGAGCACTCCGAGGGAGGAGTTAGTTGATAAAAAGGTGATTGCTGCAGGGGCAGCATATGATTTTCATCACTGGTTTTGGGCAGTGACAATAAGAGAAGAAGTATTGGAGAAGGCGAGGATCGATGGGCTTGGAATTGAAGAACAGGTCAGGAAAATCCAGGAGAAGATGTGCATGATAACTACAGAAGTGTTCGACCATGAAGTCATCCGGGAGAACGACATGCAGTTAGAGGGACTGAAGCAAAAAGTTCAAGAAACTTTCTTCCCGACCGCTGGACCATTTTCGAAGCAGGACTTTGCGAGAGTGGCAAGACTCTCATCCATTCGGAAAGATTTTGAGAAGCAGGAGACAGATTGGGAAGGTACCTTTGCCAGATGCGCCGAGAAGTTAGACGGACTAGAATTCCGGATCAGCATGTTACCTCCTGTCACGATGGACGAAGTCATTGCCGTAGTGTCCAGATTCGCCAAACACAATGCCACTCGAATGGATAAGGACGCATCTCCTAGATTATAGCTGGAACTGCCACTTTTCTGATAGCTTTCTGATGGTTAACTCTTGTTATTTTGGGAAACCCTAATTAGGGTTTGGTTGTAATAATCTCGGCCATTGATCTTGTTTTAATCTCGGCCCTTCATTTCATTTTTGGAGCTCTATATAAACTAGTGCTCTCTCATTTTCATTTGTGTGGAGACCTGTTATGTATATTGTCGCATTGAGACTATTTTGAATGATAAGAGCTCTTGAGCATGATTTGCCTTGAATCACTTCTTATTGTTGAATAGTAAGCGAGGTTGCATATTATCTTCCACCATAGATTAGAGTTAAAGTTAGATTAAATAGAATTTGCTTTGAAAAGTTGTTAATTGAATGAAAGATTGATCGTATCGACTCATTGGTGAAGTGTAGCTCATACTTTCTTCGGATGAATGATTTTCATCCGATGCGTAAAGTTAGCCTGAGCTCCTAAGTGCGGAAGCCTAACTTCAACCTTATCCGAGGTTTGAAAATTGTTCTCACAAACCCCTTGAAGATTGCACCCATTTTGCGTATGTTGTCCCGCAGGAGGCGAAACAAAATGTGGTTTATTTACGACTTCACTGAGAAGTCCACTTCACATCTCTTGGGGTTTCTAGGCTTGGAGCTGGATTCTACGGACTATTCTTTTGCCATTTTGGGGTCACAATTAGAGGCCAATTGAGAACCTACAAGATAGAATTTCCTAAGTCCCACAGAACTTGTCGCGGACTTTCTCGTAAGTCCCTTGTTTATTACGGCATTATCTGCTTGACCAGACTTATCCACCGTCGAGACCCGACTAAAGAAACCTTGGAATCGCCATATGATCTTCTCGCAATCTTAGCATAGGCGGTGATTTTTCAAGAGAGGATAAAGTGTCTTTGGACATTTTTATTCTGAATGTTTGGTGTATGATAAAACACACATCAACATTGAATTGGCGCTAGAAGGAGGGCTCCGACACAGAAATTGCTCAAGGGGGACTTTATCTTCGTGATTGTCACAAGTTCAGGCAGTAGGCATGATGCAGAATGGTACTACCGCATGAGTTTCCTTTTCATGTACCTGTTGAACAACCGGATCAACCTCCAACGGATATTATTGATCAGTTATATACACTAGCTTGGAAGACACAGGCCGATCGCGCTCAATTCAGACAGACAAGCCAAGTCCTAGCTAGAGAAGAGAAAAAAGGAAAGAGATTCGAAGAAACAATCAAGAAAGATCTGATAAGGCAGAAAATAGATCGCCTAAAAGAAAAGTTTGAAGAGATTGACAGTAGGATGAAGAATGGGGCTCCCAGCCAACGTTCCTGAACCTGATCAAGATCCTCAGCCAGTGTTACAGCCTAACCTGGGTTTTCACGACGAACAGGAAGACATCATCACCGAATTATTCAGCCTCGCGTGGCAAGTGAGAAGAAGTGCTCCTGATTGGTTTCGCATGCGTTTTATTCTCGAGGGAGAAGAAGAAAGGGCACGACGAATTGAATTCAACGTTCAAAGAGACATTTTTATTGAAAGATTTGAAGCCCTTGAACGAGAGCACATCCGACAAGTCAACCAACAAGCAAATCAAGCAGCCCCTGCACCACAAGCTCCTGCACCACCTCAACAAGATTGAAGAGCACGCTGGATCGAATCGGCTCTTTCTCAGCAGATAGACTACGAAGGATTACCAGATCTACTCCAAATTCTTTTAAAGAATTTATAGAGCTGTCACCTTACAGGAATAGGTAGAAGAAGTCTGAAGCATCGCAGGAGGCATCATCTAGCGCAGTTGGGTCCAGTGAAGAAGCACCAAGTGAGAGAGTTCCTTTCGACCTCTTTCCGGACGGTCAACCAATTCCAGTGGCTACACAGCCCGTGCAACCCGTTCCACCAATGCAACCAGCTCAACCAAACCAACCAAACGCTCCAATGGCGTGGCGTTCAGCTGATGCGTCGCCCATGACGTTTGCTGTCTACCATGATTTACCAAAGAATCCGGAACATTTTTGTTCCAAGTTCCATAGTGGTGACCTGAACCACACCGCAGACGAACATATCAGGCTTTTCGAGGATCTTCTCCAAAATAGAGATATCCGAGAAGAAGATGTTGCATGTAGGCTTTTCCCCTACACATTCGATGAGGAGGCTTCATATTGGTATATCCACTTACCCGCCAACTCTATCCGCACTTGGCAACAGATGAAGACTGCTTTCCTAGAGAAGTTCAGGCCACCTATTGCTCCATCTGATTTATATAGGCAATTTGTGGAAATCAAGAGACAAGAACATGAGCCTATCAGTACATTTAACAATAGATTCCACAAAGCCTACACCAGGCTAAGAGATCCTTACTTGTTAGATAATGCAGCGACATTGCCCATTTATTATGAAGCTTTGGATCGTCTTACGGCCATGTTTGTGAAGTCCACCAATCCACTCCCAGTGGATCTAAAGGGAGCATATGCTGCGGCAATCACAGCTAGCACCGGTTTAGGAGTGGGTATGGCTCCTGGTCCGCTCAATTACTTGGGAAACGCAGCATCCCAAAATCAAATCCAAGATATTAATCGGGCGCTGGCTCATCAGACGCCTATGTTGAACCCAGTTCCTTCAATGGGCAACCAAATGGTCATCCATCCTGGGGCTCCTGTGTCCCAAGTACCACCAGCTCAGCCCGTATATCTCCAGAACGCGTCAACTTCGACGCGGAGTCAAGAAGAAAAAGATGAAATGAAAGACTTGATTGAACAAGTCAAAAGGCTGTCTACTGAAGTCACCTATTTGAAGGGACAAAACAGCCAAATTCAGAGTTTCCAGAGAAGTTACCAGGCACCGCAGGGAAATTATCAAAATCAAGGTCAAGGGTATCAAAGGGATAACCAAAATTATCAAGGGAATTATCAAGGTCCACGAAATAATAACCCAAGCTTCCAAAAGAAGACCTGGAATACTGGACCAAACAATGGTACTGTACCATCACCCTTGGATAATCCGCCAGCGGACAATCGTCCCACGAACAAGGTATTCCTAGCTGAGGCAGCACTATCAGGATGGTGCAGGCTCCATAACACCGACCAACATTCTGAGTTACATTGTCGGGAGTTCCAGGTAGCCGCTGATATTTTTAGAAGTGAAAGAAGGAACTCGGAGGCGGAAGATCCTCCAGTAACCGGATACGAGTTAGTTCCTGCACCAAAGTATGATCAAGCCCTTGTGATTGAAAATGTTCGATTTCCTTCCCAGGAATACCCACGATACCAACAAGATCAGAGGTTTCCTCCTGCATCTGCTAACGGCCCAGTGGAGGCGCCAAGATACCAAAACGGTCCAGAAATTCAAGACCCATATAATCAGCCATCCACGGCAAATGGTTACAACTTCCCTCCATTATACAACAGTGTTCTGGTAGAAGGAACCAGAGAAGTACTTCAACAGGCGGCTGGAAATCCATTGAGGATGTACCAGAGGAATCATCGTCAGAATGAGCCTTTGACTTCATCCGTGCCACCCAACAATTTCCAGACCCCGCCAAATCCGAACGCTACCAACGTGCCGTCTCTTCCCAGAGATTCGCCGGAATACCATCAACAAAATGCTCAGACAAGTGGAGCAAGACAAGCCATCGCTCCACGAACAGAACAGACCAGGCAAGCTACTGTTCCCCAAACGGAACAAACAAGACAAGTGAACCTTCCAGCAGTACAAGCTCGAATTCAGACAGGAGACCGTCCCCGGGAAGAACTAAAGAGGTTGAGTTCGTACGTGCTGGAGGAATTCAAGCGAATGAAGGTCAACTTGCCTTTAATTGAGCTAATGAGAGTTCCTGAGGTTCGGGAAACACTTTTGGGCAGCTTGACCGAAGCTGTTGTCCCAAGAAATGTTCCGCAGAATGTACCAAACCGAGGAGTGCCCAATGCTCCAGCCAACACTAACATTGCCGAATCAGAAGTGACGGGCAATATGTCTAATGCTCCGCAACAGCCTTCCAGTGTTGTAGAGATGACCCAGGCATCGTCTGGGAGTTCTAGTCAAAAGGACATGTCACCAGAGGAAGTCCTTATGGACACAGATATTTTTCAAGAAGAAGTCTTGGCAAACGAGCAACCGCACACCCCGCCAAGACAAGACATTGTTCCTAGGAATCAGAAAGACAAGAACCAAGATACCAATAAACAGGACAAACATCCGGTAGTCTTCTACCAGGGAAAAGACGAACCTGCCCCATTTCTACTGTCAGTCAGGATATTTGGTAAAATGCTACACAATTGCCTAGTGGATTCCGGTGCTTCAAGCAACGTGATGCCACTTGCAATCTGCCACAGGTTGGGACTTGTACCTGCAAGAACCAACAAGAAGGTCACACAGTTAGATAAAACAGAAGTCCCAGTTATGGGAGAATTAAACAATATCTACATGCAGTTAGCTGCAGACCCAAGGATACAGAGTTGCATAGATATTTCAGTGGTAGATATCCCTGACGGATATGGCATGCTCTTGAGCAGAGACTGGGCGAGAAGGCTGAACGGGTATATTGCCACAGACTTTTCCCATATGTGGTTGCCATGGAAAGGAGTCCCAAACCAGATACGGATTGATAGCACCCCAAGACTTAGGTTAATGATTACTGAGTACGGGGAGCATAATGAGATCTTATTTTTAGAGACAGATTTAGGCACTTATAGGCCTAAAACAAATGAAGTTCTCATGCTACATGAATCAATCCAGGGAAATGACCAACTATCTGATTCCACAAATGTGTTGATTGAGAGGGGGGAGAGCTCCCAAGACAATGATACAAGAATGTTTGAAAGCTTTAGAAATTTTGTTTGGAAGAGTGTCCAAATGAAGATGGAATTACAAGAAGATGTTCAGATTCAAGATTTGTTGTTGCCAAATTGGTGCCGAGTGCATAACACGGCCCATTCAGAATTTGTTTGCAAGATGTGCCATACGGCCATAAGAGAAGTACAAAGAAGTATCCCACAGACATTAGGTTTTCCTGATCATATAGAAGTCAATCATATCGATGGCTTTTCTTCAGTAAGGATACAGGAAATGGAATCCGAGCAAGAATATCAAGAAGAAAATGAAGACCTACAAACTCCACCGTCTTCACAGCAAGAACGAGTCTGGATCTTAAAGTTTGATGGATCCCGATCAAAGAAAGGAGCTGGAGCCGGTTTCGAGTTGATCAGTCCGAAAGGAGAGGTATATCTTGCTGCTCATAGATTGGAGTTCCCATGCACGAACAACGTAGCAGAATATGAATCCTTGATTCATGGGTTACTCCTGGCACTTAGAAAAGGAGCAAGAGTACTATATGCTCTTGGAGACTCAGAAATAGTCGTGAAGCAAATAAAGAAGCAATATGTTTGCCACAATAAAAGACTGACTTGCTACCGCAACAGAGTGTGGGATATAGTCGAGAGCTTTGATGCTTTCAATATTCAGTCCATGAGCCGAACGAATAATCAAGTGGCAAATTCCTTGGCACAAGCAGCCAGTTCACTGGAGCCGCTAGCCATGGACGGCATAAGTCAGTTCACGGTGGAATTGTCATCCCTACCATCCATTCCGGATAATATTACAAACTTCCAAGTTTTTGAGGATGATGACCACATTCGTGAATTTTTAACAAATTCCGATGTTTTTGCAGCCCAAGTCATTGAAGAAGAGGAAACTCAGAAGGAAGCCGAATTTGATGAGGATGGCATCCTGAACTTAAAGACGAATATCATTCCAAGGGGGATGATACAATTAGAGAGAATATTTGATCAGGATCAAATTGATCAGATGAAAAGTCAAAGGATTGAAGGTGACCAGTATGAGAAAGTAAACCTAGGGGCAGAGCGCGAAGCTAAAAATGTATGCATAGGGAAGACTTGCACGCCTGAAGAAAAGATGGGAATTATTCACAGCTCGAAACAGTTCCCCGACGTCATAGCATGGAGTTACGAAGACTTGAAGACTTATGATACTTCTATTATCACGCATACAATTCCGCTCAAGCCAGGAAGTAAGCCTTTTAGGCAGCGTCAGAGACCAGTTAATCCATTACTGGAACCACTAATCCATCAAGAAGTCAAGAAATTATTGACAGCAGGAATCATTTTCCCAGTGCGCCACTCAACGTGGGTCGCCAATCTCGTCCCAGTGCGGAAGAAAAACGGAGAAATCAGGCTATGCGTGGATTTCCGGAATTTGAATAGAGCTTCTGAAAAGGATAATTACCCTCTGCCATCGCTTGACGAAGTGCTACAAATTGTTAATGGCTCGCGAATGATGTCCTTCTTGGACGGATATTCGGGGTATAACCAGGTCCTGGTGGAGTATGAGGACAGATTGAAAACAGCGTTCACCACGAAATGGGGAACCTTCGCCTACAAAAGAATGCCCTTCGGGCTAATCAACGCAGGGGCCACATTTCAGAGGGCCATGGACATCGCCTTCCGGGATTTGATTGGAAAATGTATAATCATCTACATGGATGATCTGACAGTGTTCTCAAAGAAGAGAGAGGACCATGTGGAAGACCTAAGGAAGGTATTTCAGAGGTGCCAAAGGTATGGGATTTCCTTAAATCCAAAGAAATGCATCTTCGGGGTCACCGAAGGCAAATTGTTAGGTCACTTGATCACTGAGAAAGGGATACTGATTGATCCTGAACGCGTAGAGGCAATATCACGGATTCATGTGCCTACTAGCCAAAAAGAATTGAGGTCTTTCTTCGGAAAGATCAACTTTGTCAGAAAATTTATCACCGGTTTTGCTGAGATAGTAAAACCTTTGAATGAAATGTTAAAAAAGGATGCA
Organism: Sequoia sempervirens; assembly: GCA_007258455.2. NCBI lineage: Eukaryota > Viridiplantae > Streptophyta > Pinopsida > Cupressales > Cupressaceae > Sequoia > Sequoia sempervirens. The sequence continues at coordinate 7,692 of VDFB02174588.1, forward strand.
AAAATGGAGTGGACCGCACCAACAAGGAAGGCATTTGAAGAGATCAAGCAGGCTATCGCTGATGCTCCTGTCTTGGTTAGCCCAGATTATACGAGGCCTTTCTATTTATACTCCTTTGCATCAGAACATTCCTGTGCGGCGATGTTAACTCAGAGGACAGAAGAGAGGGATGAACATCCTATAGCTTTCATGAGCTCACCGCTCAAAGATGCCGAATTAAGATATCCAAGTGTTGAGAAGCAGGCCTATGCGCTGGTAAAGGCCATCAAAAAGTTCAGGCATTATATTTTGAGGAGTAAGGTCTTCGCCATCATTCCTGATGCAGCTGTTAAGGCACTCTTAATGCAGAATGAGCTAGGAGAAAGAAGAGGAAAGTGGGTCGCCACTATCCAAGAATACGATATTGAGTTACAGCCGATGAAGCTGGTCCGCGGACAAGCTCTAGCTCAAACAATGGCCATTGAGGGGCCTGGCCTAGTACAACAGACGTATGTATTGACAGACACTCCCCCAAAAGAGTGGTACTACGATATCCTTGCATACTTGACAAACCACAAATATCCTGCACAAATGAATCCCGCACAAAAGCGAGCTTTCAGGCTCAAATGCCAACGTTATATGCTCCAGGGCTCAATTCTCCATAGAAAGAATCATGAAGGGATCTACTTGAGATGTGTGGGAAACGATGAAGCCAAGAGGATTATGGAACACTTCCACTCTAAGTTCGGGACAGGACATGGAGGAAGTCAGGCAACAGCTTACCAGATCTTAAGAGCAGGGTACTATTGGCCCTCTGTGTTCAAAGACGCATATGAGCATGTTAAAACCTGTCATACCTGCCAAATTACTGCGACTCGAGAAAAGAATCCTGCTATGCCATTACAGCCAATCACGGAAGTGAAACCATTTGCAATGTGGGGACTCGATTTTATCGGCATGATAAACCCACCCTCTTCAGCACAACATCGCTATATTTTGACAGCAACAGATTATTGTACTAGATGGTCTGAGGCGCAGGCACTGAAGAATTGTACCACAGATGCAGTTATCAAGTTTCTAGAAGAACATATCATCACCAGATTCAGTTGCCCTAAGGCCTTCGTTTGTGACAATGGATCCGCATTCACCTCATTGAAATTTTCAAATTGGGCCTTTGATTATGGGATTGCATTAAAGTTTTCTTCAAATTACTACCCCCAGGGTAATGGACTGGCAGAGTCCACGAACAAGAATCTACTCAACGTCATCAAGAGATTGTTAGATCAGAATCCAAGAGATTGGCATTCCCAACTCAGGTTTGCTTTATGGGCAGACAGGACAAGAGCCAAAAGATCATTGGGAACCTCTCCATATCACCTAGTTTATGGGCAAGACCCCGTCTTTCCCATCCAGCTAAGGATTCCGACACTCAGGTTCATGCACGAATATTTAGATCCGGATGATAGAGTGCAGATTCGTCTATCACAATTGTTACTACTGGAAGAACAGAGAGATAAAGCTCTCGAAAACTTTGCCAAACATCAAGGAATTGTCAAACGATGGTTTGACAAACGTGCTACAACGAAGTCTTTCAGAATATCTGACCTGGTCCTATATTGGGATAAAGCCCATGAACGAAGAGGAGATCACGATAAGTTCGACAACTTGTGGAAAGGACCATACCAGATTGCTCAGATATTGGGAGAAAATGCATTTAAGTTGAAGACCTTGACTGGGGAAGACATCCCACTGCCCGTTAACGGGCAATTTCTGAAACATTATTTCCTACCTTAAGTTCCTTGATGGAGCTTGTTTGTGTATAGTTAGAATAGTTGCTTTCGGGTTTTGTTTTTGCTTCCGTTAGATTAGTTGTTTTTCCTCGCTTTCCTTAGAGTAGTTGTCTTTGTTTTCTTAGATTAGTTGTTTGCTTCCCGTTTGCTTTCGTTTCGCTTTGCTTTGTGTTGCTTTCAATAAGGAGGGTGTCCCATTCCGCGAGAAGGGTGATGTTGCTTACACGCACACATTTTGGTTTGACCTTGCTAAGGAAGGTTGTGAGTATTCCTCGGGTAAACATTTATGGAAGATCTATGAATCCTAGATTAATTGTCTTTAAAGTATCTTAAGGTTGAGGTTAGTACTTGACTGGGAAGGAAATCATCTATTATGTGCTGATACCGAGTCTTGCAGTTATTACATTTTACACACTTAAAGAGTTCTCTGAGTCAGTGTGGTCTCCTAGGTGAAGTTGTTGGCTAGAAGGTAATCAGAAGTCTTGCTTCAGCGCCACTATAATGCTCAAGCCCAGGTGAGCTTCATTGCTTACGGGCCAAAGTGTGGAAATATATGAAAAGAAAAGAATATCAAAATGAATCAAAAGGAAAAGAATGAAAAATCAAAACACTTGGCTTTTGGGTGTGCGGAAATCTCTACAGGTGTACCAAAGAAATCAAAACAAAAGAAATAAATCGCCGGAAGTAGAGCAATCTCCGTGAGATTATAGCAGATAACCTCGCCGGGGCTATGGACGCTCGCTGGCAGCGAGGCTCTATCCAAGGATGCTTTTGGAGCTAAGACCAGAAATGCACTGGAAAGCCATCACGGAACCAAAGAGTCGTATTGGTCTTAAGAGACAGGAATAAACCCATGTGCACACACTTATAACTGAAGGATAAGATGTCTTGATATAATTTAGGAGTTCTCTTCCCTTTTGAGTACTCTTCTTGGTCAAGGGATAAGTTAGATAGAATTAATTCAAGATTCCGGATTTGAAGTGGATATTATCTTTGGAATGTCCAGGAACATTCCCCACGTGGAGTCGCCAGATGTTGTGACCTTTTCACACATCGCCCCATCGCTGATGGGGACCCCCAGTTGCTTGCTAGTTTTTAGGGTTCTGTCTCCTTGCAATGGTTACATGAGATCACTTTGCCAAGAGTTTCAGGTCAGTTTGCCGAGAGTCACCCGAGCCGAGTCAGTAATTCATGCTTGAATCAATGCGTAGATGTCATGGAAGCGCTCAGAAGGCCCAAGAGACGAAGATCAACTGTAAATTCGGCCAATTCTGACACTTCCTATTTTTTAGGAGAAGTTGCTTTTTCGATTTTTCATTTTTGGCATTTTTGGACCAAACAAGGTTCCCTATTTTTTAGGGTTGCTTTTTCTATTTTTAGAAAGTTTCTATTTTTGGAAAGTTTCTATTTTGGAAAGTTTCTATTTTTAGAAGGGTCCCGAGTTCTGAAAACGCACTCAGAAGTTCGAAAAACTCAATAGAACTCTCGGAAAATCGAATTGAAAATTTTGAAAATTTTTCGAAAAATCTGGAAAAAACAAGTAAAAAGCATGAAAATCAGACTGAAAACGTTCGAGAATCTGGAAAAACCAGTCAAAAACCAGTCAAGATCAATCAGATTCGAAGATGAAATCATAAAAATCAACTCAAAAATGGTGAAGTTTGTGAGAAATCTGTGCAAGTCTGGAAAATTCGCCATGAAAGAAGGATGAAGAAAGGTATGTGAAGGTCTGGAAGGTCATGGAACTCGCCCAGCAGCTAAGGAGGATGTCCAACAAAGTCTTGAAGTCCGCCCAGCACTTGGGAATCATATCCCTGCATCTTGGAGGCACATCCTTGACCCCTTCAAAGTCCGCCCCTGGCATCCTTGCACCTCATGAAGTCCGCCTTGCATCTTGAAGCATATCCTTGGACCTTCTTAAGTCCGCCATCCTCATCCATGCATGCTATGAAGTCCGCCATCTCCAAAATGGACATCCTAACACCCCCTAAAGTCCGCCACACTTGTGCCAAACAGCTTTGAAGTCCGCCAGCAGTTAAGGGGGATATCCTAAAGGCTCATGAAGTCCGCCATCTTCAAGAATGCACATCCAAAAGGGTCCCAAAGTCCGCCATATGAAAGAAGGGATGTCCAAAGTGCTTCTAAAGTCCGCCTAGCACCAAAAGGCACGTCCAAAGAAGGCTAGAAGTCCGCCATCTTCAAAGGGAGACATCCCAAAGACCTTCAAAGGCCGCCCATGTGCATGAAACTCGTCCAAAATGCTTGAGAAGTCCGCCCTTAAAGGGTGGGACTTGGCTGAAAGTCAAGTAAAGTCCGCCTAGACTTATGAAGTAAGAAAAAATTGAAATTTTACTAAGTGTTGATGCCTACCAAGGGAAAATTTCGAAATATGCTAAATATGAAAGCCTAAAAAGGTGGAAGGATAATTTTTGGCCAAACATTATATCATTTCCAAAGGATAAAACGATGGGAATAAGTACTAAGACATCCATGATCTACGTCCAAGATGCATATCCAAAGAGGAGAGATGTCCACCATGCACTTGGAAGGAGTTAGCAAGTTGCTAAAGGAATCCATGATGACCGTCCAAGATGCCAATGAATTCCGCCCAAGATGATAAGATGATGATTTTTGGCTAAGTGTCAAGGCCAAATCCAAAGAAAAGCTCTAAGTATAGAGGCTAATGGATGGAAAATGAAGACGTTGGCTAGACATCCAGACATTTTTGAAATGACAAATGCTAAGCTTGAAAGGACATGTGCTAAAGAACATCAGGATATGGCAAGGAATGAAACGGAATATGCCTAATACGATGAGGGAAATGAAGGGCCAAATTTGCCTAAGTATGGAAAATGCGAAGAAATTGTCAACTTTGACCATAGAAAAATGCACGAGGTAAAGGGAAAGGAAGGATCGTCCTTGACCAAAGGGATGTAGAATATGTTAGACGTCAGGAAAATTCAACCGGCAAAGACATTCGGACAAGGATATTGCCTAGAAAAATTCGACCGAGCAAGGAAATATTTGACTTGGACAGAGAAAAATGAGCTTAAAATCTCGCCTCGGCAAAGAAAAATGAGGATCTGGCAGTGAAATTCTCGACGGAATGGCTTAAGATTTGGTTTGGCTAGACGAAATTAAGGACGAAATCGGAAAATACACTCTCAGCCAAGAAAAACGGAAGAAAAATGGAAATAGCCATGGGTCCAAGACGAACGGGTTAGAATTAATTAAAATATTTTAATATTTTAATAATTAATTCTCAACTATTTGGAATTTAAAAATTCCTTGGACAAAATCAAAATTGCCAGACACGAATCGGACGAAAGTAAAGCACGCCAGGCGGAAATGAAATCCGGCAAGAAGAAAATTAAATTCACCATGAATTTAATTAAATTATTTAATGTTTATTTAAAAAATTCGAAAAATCAGAGATAAACATTAAATAAAAAAATCAAATTTTGGAGATTTGCTCGGATAAGTTCGAGACTGAGCCTTGTCGGAAAATAAAAGGAAAGTTGCCTGTTTGGAAAATGAAAACAAATCGAGGATCAAGAAGAAAGATGGCAGTTACTAAATCGAATTCAACCTCTCAGCATTATAATGAGTTTCAGCAACTCATTTTTCACACACAGCTGAAGAGAAATTTAATCTTTCTCGAAATTGTCAGGCAATTAATTCGTCCATAAGCAAAGTCGAATTTTCCCAGAGAGAGAAGCAGTGTTATGCTGAGGAATTTTTCGCGGGAAAAGAAAAGGATATTTATTCAAAGCTGAATTCTTCTTGAAGAGGGGCGCACTTTTCAAAAAAATCAGATTTTTAAATCTGATTTGCATTTAACGATCCTTCTCTGAGGTTTGGTGATTGGTCAATTAAATTTGCTATCTTTTTATGCCCTTTCATCTTGACGAAGTTCTGGCAAGATTTTCAAATTCATTCAAGTCACTTTCAGCTTGCTTTTTCGCAGCAAATTAATTGTTTGAACAGCTGAAAGTCAATTTTTCGAATCCAAGGCACGAGGTTTAAATTATTTTAAAGGTCTTTATATTAATGTTAATTTTATGACTGCAGGTTGACGGACACGGAAGGCGGATTATCCAGGAAGCTGAAAATGAAGTTCGCCAACAAGGGTGCTCAGAAGGAGACTAAAGTCATCTCAAAGTGGAAGAATGTCGTGGATACTGACCTCGGACATGTGGATTTTGACGAATTCAAGAAAAGAGTATACGGTCAGAAGGGACTTCCCACAGCAATAGCCAGAAGAATGGTCAGAAACGGGATATTCCAAGCAGCTGGATTCCCTCCGGCAATGGATTGTGCTGAGTTAATGGTGGAATGTGCTCGCCATTATGATGCCCAGAAAAGACAGATTATCGCCCCTGACGGAAGGATCTTGGCACACTTGAACGAAGTATCAATTCAGGAGACCTTCGGCATTCCAGAGCATTCAAGAACGGTCTATAAGACCAAAGAAGAAGCCAAAATGCTATATGATGGTCAGCCAGATCTATGTGCCACAACAGTCAACAAGGTTTGGATGGACAAGCCAAAGCCATCAATCAAGAAGTTGCCCAAGAGGCCTCGCTGCACGGACTTCAAGGAAGATTTTGGGGATATTGTGCTGATGCTGAACAGAATAGCTGGCAACCCGCAGGGCGCCTTCTTTGAGAGTTGGATGTATTATTTTATCGACGAGGTCACCTCTGGAGTTAAAATGTTCAATTGGTCACGGATGATAAGTGACAACCTCCATGAGCAGCTGATCAACCTTGAAAAGACCAAGTCTTTTCACATGAGTTCATATGTGGTATACCTGTTGGCCAGGTCATACAAATATCCAGGGTTGATCTGCAAGGGCAGAATTGGCAATGGGGAGAACGAGCTCAGGCCTTACGACTGCTATCCTCAGCTCCAGTTGAAGGAAAAGACTCACTTCAGGAGGGTACATGATGCATTCTTAATGCACATTACCAGAAAACTTCAAGGAGGAGTGCACCAAAGGCTGAGCCATGAAGCAAAAAGTCTTATCAGCAAATATGGGTCTTGGTTCATCCAGTTCCCTAAATTTACATATATCAGGATCCAGGGATTTACTGGAAATCCCTACAAATTGCCTATCTATCCGACTAATCGGATGATACTACTTGAGGTTTTGAGACAGTTAGAAGAGTACCAGAATATTCAGAGGCCGACCAAGAAGGCGTCCGTCACATTCCCATTCTTCATCGGGAACATGCTAGAGTACTGTCCATCAGCACAAGCGGCTGAAAGTGCTAGATTAGAAATCCAATGGTACCCTTTCACGGCATACAAGTCCAGGGTCAACTATGACCCACATCACAACATTCGGACGGTGGAAGGAAGGAAGTACAAGCACAGACAGGAATTGGAGGATTTCTGGGCAAATGCAGCCGATGAGTATGAGGTCAGGCGGAAGATGTGGTCCAGAATGTCCTTGGATTTTATGAGAACAATCGAGTTCTGCCGAGTGCCTGATCAGCTTCAAGATGATGGAAATCATGTCCAGCCACGCTTTGAGGAAAGCAGACCTCTCCCTCCGGTGAAATGGTCAGAGCCTGAGCACGCAGACCTAGCCACCCTAATGAGGCCAATAACTAAGTATTCCCAGTGGTGGGTTGATTGTCATGCCCAGGAATTGAGACAGAAGGGAATCACGCTCACCTATGACCTGTTGAGCGAATCAGAGTCATACTCTTCTAATGCTGGGGCATCCCATCAAGACATGGCCGGTATCGGAGAGAAAAGAAAAGAAATGGTGCCAAGTGCAGAACCTGTTTCCAAGAAGCATAAAGGAGGACCTTCTCGGTCAGCGGCGTCCAGGAATGTTGACCATTTGGTGGCTAATATAGCCGACTCCTTGGTTGAGATGCTCGAACCTCTTGCAGCTCAGGAAGTGAACAATGAACCTATCCAACTAGATGATGAAGAGCCTGCATCACCAGCCGGCACAGAGATTTTAGGTTCAGACAATGACATGGATGTCCGGGATAATGACTTAGAGGAAGGAATGATTTCCGCCCTCAGAGGAGTCATGGATGTTCCAAACGAAGACGAGGTCCAAGTGGAGGATGGCATTGAACAGTCAACCATTCCAGACTGGCTATTAGAAAGAATGAAAGTTCAGGTGCCTGCTGAGGCTCAACAGGGAGAAGAGGACGATACTGCCGATTTCTTGGCAAGATTAGAACAAGTTGCCACCAAGAAGCCCGCCAAAAAGTTTTCCACCATCCAGAGGAATGAGACAGGCCACCGTTCCGTGCACATTGCAGTACCTACAGTGGACAAACCAATGGACGAAATCACTCCGCAGGAGTATGCTATCATCACTGTTGACCTTGGTCCGACATCGAAAGGTCAAGAAGTAGAGGAGTTGGATAATTCTGTCTCGACCATTAAAGCGAGACTGGAAAAGGAAGTGACCAAGAAGAAGGAATATAAGAATGAGGTCAAACGTCTCAAAGAATATATCCAGCATTTGACCCAGCCGCTAGATCAGGGCAATGCAACTGTTCCTCCTCTCCTCAATTCATCACAGGAGATGACTCAGGAAGTTGAGCATGGAATGGTGACAGCCAGGGAAGCGCAAGACTGGATGGCAGGTGAAGGCATGGAAGCTGCCTTGTTCATGGAGAGGTTGGCGCTTGCTTATGGACGAACCTCTTCGTTTCTTTCTAGGTTGATGGATATGGCAGAGACATGGGATGGTATCCCGGATATGCAAGAAAGGCTTATTCCGAGCCTTAGGATTTTGAAGAGCACTCCGAGGGAGGAGTTAGTTGATAAAAGGGTGATCGTTGCAGGGGCAGCATATGATTTTCATCACTGGTTTTGGGCAGTGACAATAAGAGAAGTATTGGAGAAGGCGAGAATCGATGGGCTTGGAATTGAAGAACAGGTCAGGAAAATCCAGGAGAAGATGTGCATGATAACTACAGAAGTGTTCGACCATGAAGTCATCCGGGAGAACGACATGCAGTTAGAGAGACTGAAGCAAAAAGTTCAAGAAACTTTCTTCCCGACCGCTGGACCATTTTCGAAGCAGGACTTTGCGAGAGTGGCAAGACTCTCATCCATTCGGAAAGATTTTGAGAAGCAGGAGACAGATTGGGAAGGTACCTTTGCCAGATGCGCCGAGAAGTTGGACGGACTAGAATTCCGGATCAGCATGTTACCTCCTGTCACGATGGACGAAGTCATTGCCGTAGTGTCCAGATTCGCCAAACACAATGCCACTCGAATGGATAAGGACGCATCTCCTAGATTATAGCTGGAACTGCCACTTTTCTGACTGATTTCTGATGATTAACTCTTGTTGATTTGGGAAACCCTAATTAGGGTTTGGTTGTAATAATCTCGGCCGTTGATCTTGTTTTAATCTCGGCCCTTCATTTCATTTTTGGAGCTCTATATAAACTAGTGCTCTCTCATTTTCATTTGGGTGGAGACCTGTTATGTATATTGTCGCATTGAGACTATTTTGAATGATAAAAGCTCTTGAGCATGATTTGCCTTGAATCACTTCTTATTGTTGAATAGTAAGCGAGGTTGCATATTATCTTCCACCATAGATTAGAATTAAAGTTAGCTTAGATAGAATTTGCTTTGAAAGTTGTTAAATTGAATGAAAGATTGATCGTATCGACTCATTGGTGAAGTGTAGCTCATACTTTCTTCGGATGGATGATTTTCATCCGATGCGTAAAGTTAGCCTGAGCTCCTAAGTGCGGAAGCCTAACTTCAACCTTATCCGAGGTTTGAAAATTATTCTCACAAACCCCTTGAAGATTGCACCCATTTTGCGTATGTTGTCCAGCAGGAGGCGAAACAAAATGTGGTTTATTTCGCTTCACCAAGTCCTTACTGTCTCTTGAGTTCCTAGGCTTAGACTAGATTCTCTGAACCCTATTCTTTTTGCCATTTTTTTTGAGATCCACAATTGAAAGTCCTAATTGAGAACCTACAAAGATAAATTTCCTAAGTCCCTAGCTTGTGCAGACTTTCTACGTAAGTCCCCTTGTTTATTACCAGCATTATCACAACGACCACTGAACTTATCCACACGTCGAGACCCGACTAAAGAAACCTTGGAATCGCCATATGATCTTCTCGCAATCTTAGCATAGGCGGTGATTTTTCAAGAGAGGATAAAGTGTCTTTGGACATTTTTATTCTGAATGTTTGGTGTATGATAAAACACACATCAACAGGCGTGTACCCTTCTCAAGTGCTTGTATCCAGTTTCTAAAAGGGAGAACTCAAATCTGGAAGCCAGACGTCCTTATATGTCAGTTTTCACCATTCTTGGCTGGCGAGCTGGCTTACTGTTTTAAATAAATAATCTGGGACCCTTCTGGTATGTTTATCATTTGCAATCTATTTGTTTCAGTTAAATAATGTCTTGTACACTTTCATTCTGAAGAAAATAGTGCAAATTTACATTTTATAAGCATTTATGATGTGCGCCCCTTCTCTTTTGACTAGCAAACTTTCTCTTCTGTCTATCAAACTTTCAGTTAAATTGAGAGCCAGCAGGGCTCATCACAGCGGATGTGGCCGAGTCCACTCGTGTACTGGCCGGACTCGCCGGACGCGGGCAGCACAGCCAAGGCCAAAAAGGCCAAAAAAAAACATAAGTTAAAGTTTTTTAATATATATATTTTTTACTTATATTATCTCCTTAGCCCTAAAAGAAACCTCATTTCATTCATTTGGAAAAATAGGAGGAGAAGAGAGAGTTGTGAAGAAAAAGAAGAGATCGTTGTAAGGAAACCAACAAATTGTTAAAGACAAATCCAGGCTGTTAAATCATTTGGGAAGCTTCATACCAGCAAGGAGGTGCATCTATAGCTTATTACCAGCAATTGGGAGGAGTTTGCATTGCATTCCAAGCTAGATTTAAGAGGTAAGTTTGATTTTAATTGTTTTTTTTGTGTTTTTTAAACAAAGAATTCATTGTAATTTGTAAAATCATTGTTTTTTTGAGTTTCCATTTCTTTTTTTACAAACCCTACTTGCAACTTAAATAATTTTAGAAACCCTACTTGTTATTGCAGCCACTTTCATTTGCAAATCAAACCATATTTTTCACAATGTCTCAAAGTCATATCCCAAGCAAAAAAGACCCTGCTTGGAAGCATGCTGAAATATTTCCCGAAATGAAAAAAGGAGAGGCAAAATGTAAATATTGCAAAACAATATATCATGGAGGAATAAACAGATTGAAATATCATATTGCCCGCATACCCGTCCATGATGCAATAGGCTTCACACTAGCACCTCCTGAGGCTATTCGTGATGTGTAGGTGCAATTAGAAACATTCAAATTGCAAAAAGAAATGAAAAAAAGGTAGAGGGAGGAGTTGGTGAGAGTTGGACAGCCACAGGGACTTGGTGTTGTTGGAGATGCTTCTTCCATGCCTCCATATCGTCCTAGTGCTAGTGTTTGTGCTACCACACTAGCTATGCGTACTACTAGTACTACTCCTAGTGCTATTGGCGCTGCTACTGCTAGTGGTAGTGGGAGTGTTAGCATTGGCCCTAGAGTTCGTAAATCTAGGGTGGAATCATATTTTGTACCACGCACTACTCCTGGTTCTCAACTGTTGCTTGAGAGCATGGGTTGGAACAAGGACATATATGATGCAACAAAGAAAATAATTGCAAACTTCTGGTACTATTGCACCATTCCCTTCCATGTAGCCAGGTAATTCTTTTTGGTTTTAATTGTTTTAAAATTTATATTCAAATTTTAGAATCTAGATGTATCTCATTATCGAATTCAAATTTAGAGTTAAAAACTTAAAACTTTTCATTTTACATTTACAATACTTATCTAAGTAACTTATTAATTTATTTATGACATGTTTTAGGTCTCGTTTTGGCAAAACATGGTTGATGCCATAACAATATGTGGGGTGGGGTTCAAAGCCCATACTGAAGATGAATTAAAGGGCCCACTTTTGACTCAATAGGTGGCAGATGTAAAAGCACAATTAGAGGAGCAGCGCTTGCAGTGGAGGTTGGGTTGCACCATCATGACTGATGGTTGGACTGATAGGAGAAATAGGATGTTGCTGAATTTTCTAGTTTCCTTTGGAGGTAATCGTACTTCTCTCAATGCATTGAATAATTTGAAATTTGAATTTGATTTAGTGATTAATAATTTTATATGGCTGATTTATGTTTTTTAATTTATTGAATAATTGGTTTTAACTTTTGCTTATTTTTTCAGGTGACACCGTCTTCATCAAATCCATTGATGCTTCTGCCCAAATAAAAAATGCCACATACCTTTGCGAGGTTATAGAGGAGGTGATAGCTGAGGTGGGAGAAGAGAATGTAGTTCAAGTGGTGACAGATAATGCAGAAAATTATGTTGCTGCAGGTAGATTATTGATGGAGAGGCACCCTACTATATTCTGGACTCTATGTGCCGCCCATTGCATTGACCTCATAGTGGAGTATCTTGGGAAGCTCCCATGGATCAAAACATGTGTGGATTCCGCAAAAAACATTTGCAAATTTGTATACAATCACACATGGGTGCTTAACCTTATGAGGCAATACACGGGGTTGAGGGAGTTGGCTCGTCTTGGCATCACTAGGTTTGCAACTAATTTTATCACATTGCAATCTTTGATTCGGTCGAGGGAAACTTTAAGGCGCATGTTTGTTGGTGAGGAGTGGTCTTCCTCATCCTATGCTACAAGCACTGCAGGGATTGTTGTGGCTGATTGTATTTTTGATGAGCCAGGGTTTTGGACACCAGCGGAGGAGATCGTGAAGGTAAAATTTAATTCTTCATTATGTTTTAAGTTTTAATTTTTTTTCATATTTTACTTTTATTTGTTTATTTTCGTTCACAATTTCACACTTAAGTTAATGTTTCACAATGTTTGCACTTTGCAGTTTGTTGAGCCCTTGGTAGTTCTCCTACGAGTTGTTGATGGGGAGAAGCCCATAATGGGCTACATATATGAGGGCATGGATAGGGCCAAAGAGGCCATTAGATCCATCTATGGTGGAGTTGAGGAGAAGTATTGTCCCATTTGGAAGATCATTGATCAAAGATGGCACCACCAACTTCATAGGCCCATCCATGCAGCCGCATGTTTCTTAAATCCAACCTTCCAATTCAGCCGTGATCTACGTGCAAAGAGAGAGATTCTTAGTGGGCTCTACTCAACGATAGAGCAGATGTTGCCTGCTGTTACTACATAGATAGTGCATGAGATAGATGCCTTCACTAAGGCACAAGGAGACTTATTTGCATGTCAATTGTGCAAAGAGAGTAGGACGGCATTACTGCCAGGTAAAAATATATTTAAGGGCATAATTTTCATCGTTTTTATATTATAATTTATTATTAAATGTTGAACTTGAAACTTGAAACTTGAAAATTAAAGTTGGAAATGAGATTGATTTTGTTTCTTTTTCTCATTTCAGATAGTTGGTGGAATATGTTTAGTTCCGATACATCGAACCTTCAAAAAGTTGCCATTCGTATATTGAGCTAGCCATGCAGTTCATCTGGTTGTGAGCGCAATTGGAGTATGTTTTAGCACATACACTCCAAGAAGCGCAATAGACTATCAGTGGAGAAGATGAATGATTTGGTGTATGTTCATTACAACCTTTGCCTTAGATACTGGAAGATTTCTGACCACGACTCCACCTCGATTAGGCTAGAGGATGTTGATCCACAGTTTGAGTGGATCACTGAGGCTATAGATGCAGTCTTTAGTGACAAGGACCTTGATTGGGTGGACCAAGCAGAGAGAGAGGCTGAGGTTGTAGCCATGGCTGAGGAGGAGGCTAGAGCAAGAGGAGACACAATTGTTGTTGGTGAGAGTGGCATGGAATTGGAGACACAGGCAGAGACTATGGCTGCAACTGCTACATCATCCAGGACCCTTAGACACTTCGTAGGAAGTATGCTAGCTCCACTATGCCATAGACTTGTTATTGTTTTGATATTTCATATTTGTATGGAACATTTGATGTCATGGATTTCATATTCCATGAGTTTTGTATACATTTGACTATATTTATATATCTAAGTATGCTACTTCCTTCAGCAACTCAACTACAATTTGTGTACTTTATACATATGTGATCGTTGTATACTTGTGTATGTGGTCAAATTTGCTTCTATTTAATAATGTTATTGTGTCTTTAAGGTTTATTCAATAAAGGGTGCTTGAAACAAATTTTAAATCCTTAAAAATCTCTAAACTTCTGGGGTTTTTTCAAATTTTTCCATTTTGCCGAGTTTGTGCCGAGTTTGCATTGAGTTCGGGCACCGAGTCTCGAGTCACTAGTGGAGTCACCCTAACCGAGTCTGAGCCGAGTCTGAGTCTTGTTACTATGGGTTCAATGGACCTGACTTATCCATGGAAGATTCTAGAAGACACTCCATAATGCAACAACTTTCTATTTTATTGTTGGTTTATATTTAGCAGAAGGACAAGTGTCCCCAAATGTAATTTTCTCATTGGTCGAGAGGCAGTTAGTTGTCGCAAACCCTAATTAGGGTTGTATTTTGTAATCTTGACCGTTGATTCGAAATCTGTCATGTCCCCTTCTCAGTGACATCTCTCGGAGCACGGGATTAGCCTATCATACGACCCTCGTAGGCTGATAGACTGGATAGAGGGTCACGTTGGAGCTTGGCTCAGCTTCAGTTGGCTTTCGTTTGGGCTCGATCGGACACTTTTTGCATAAGTTGCTATTTTTAGCAGTTTTTGGCAGTCAGAGTGGGACCCCTGCTATTTTTAGTAGTATGGATGAATTAGGTTCAGAATCACTTCTTCAGTCGACAGCTTCAGACGGCTCGAGCATTGGGTTAATATTGAAGGAGATATTAATATTTAATTGAATTAATTAAATATTAATTATTTGAAGATTATAATATAAAGTTATAATATTTTATTATAACTTAAGTGATTTCTGTTAAGGGGGTCGCCCATCATTAGAAGGGGGCCAGTTGGTGATTAAATTTATAATAAAATATTTGAGCTGAGACTATTGAACAATTAAAATGAAAAGTTCGAAATATTTTAATGATTCCCTATTATGGTGGAAATCGCACTTTTGAAGGTTATAGTGTATTTGCCTTGGGATTCGAGCCATTATGTGATTATTGATAATTGAAAATTGATCAAGTTTGGTCTGAGCAAGAAACTTTAGGGTTTCAGTCTCGAATTCATTGGGGAACGAGCCATCTCCATTGAAAGCAGTTCAGAGGGTGTGAGATATCACCTGATCTATTGCCAGCAGAGGAATTTCTTCACCCAGAAGAAATTACAGAGCTTCACAGAGGTTTATACCTTCAGAGTTATTAGAGAGATTTTCATTCAGAAGAGTTATTGCATAGAGGCGCATACTTCAAGGAGATCTGGAGAGTTTTAAAGAAGCCGTACAAAATCATTAATTGCTGCTGTCAGCCGTACCATTCAATATCAGGCCATACCTTTCTTGAGAAGGGCGTACTTTCTTCCAGAAGCCAAACGCCTACCTTGGATGCAGTTTGCCATCACCAGCTTAAGCGCCTATATTTCAAGCATTGTTCTGGAACGCCTGAAGGAGGGAGAAGGGATCTTATTTGCAGCCGTACCATCATCAGATCTGTACTTTCAGCTTGCTGCTTTTCACCAGGTTTTCATTAAAAATCATTGCTTTTTATATTGCATGTTGGTGGATCTTTATTGTAACTGTTTCAGAAGGTTTTATAAAAGACTGGCATCAATATTAGCTCTAAGATCAATCGTTTTCAGAGTTAATTTATTTTTATTGAATTTATTTCAATTCTTTGCAAAAATCGCAATTTTCATTTATTGCCCAAAAGACCAAAAAAACATTCAAAAACGCAAAAACAACAAACAAATAGACAGATTTGAGGAACAGGGGAAACTAGGGTTTCTACAAAATCAATCTTGGCCATTGAATTGTAATCGAAGTTCCTATAAATTGAGCTCGCCCCTCATTTGTAAAACATGGGAGCAAGTTGCAAAACATGTTGAGATAAGCAAATTGTTGCTTACGACTGCCAAAGTAATAAGTAATGCATTGTTTGAATTGATGGTGATTACTTCTCTTATTTTGGAGTTTGCATGGTTCTTATCCCTCATCATAGTTTAGATTTTATTTTATGTATGTTAGACGAATGCAAGATCTGATAAGTATTGATTTATGGTGAATCTTCCGCTCATACTTTTGATGAACAAATGATTTTTGTTCATTGTGTAAAGTTGGTCTGATCTTACTTTGTGGATGCTTAACTTCTGTCTGGATAAATATTGTTCGATTTGATGGTAGTTATTCATGGCGTGAAAATCATAAGCACACCCCTTGAAGATTGCACCCACTTTGTGTAGTTGTCCTAGCATGGCAAAGCAAAGCGTGGCTATTGGTTTCACCGAGTCAATACCGTCTCTTGAATTCTTAGGAGTAGATTAGAACTTCTAAACCCTTATCTCCTTTTCAGTTTGCTTGAAGTCCATGATCCAAGACCCAAACAATAGAGCTTCATTGTCTAGACCTTCATTGTGAATTGAACGAGCCAAGCGTAAGTCCCTTTGTGTATTACTAGCATATCAAAACGCCCATTGAGCTTATCCACACGTCAAGCCCTGACAAAAGAAACCTTGGAATCGCCATATGATCTTCTCGCAATCTTAGCATATGTGGTGATTTTGTTCAAGAGAGGATAGAGTGTCTTTGGACATTTTATTTTGTGTTCGGTGGGTAATAAAACACACACTAACACGTCCTATACTAGCGGTTATTGCGACTGATAATGGAGGTCATTGTGACCTATAATGGGGGTCATTGCGACCTATAAGAGAGGAAATTGCGCCCTATAATGGAAGACAGTGTTCTAGAATGGGAGACTAATGGGTCTTATAAGGGAGAACTAATGTGTTCTATAATAGGGGAGGGGATCAAGTAGACCCAAAGAGGCTAAATCATAAGAGAAAGGGCAAGAGTTGGCATGATGATCCTAGGATCCCCATTAGTTCATGATTCCCCATACTCTCTTATGGTTGAACCCTCCAAGGATAGTAGAATACCTTCAATCGACTCAATGATTGTTCATGATTTTACTAGCATTTAATAATCTACTACTTAGTATCATTGGAATGAGTGATTATGAGTGACGTTCTTGCCTGCTTGAGCTAGTTGCTTGTGTGCTTGAGCTACTTGCCTGTGTGCTTGAGCTAGTTGCTTGCGTGCTTGAGCTACGTGTTTGCTTGCTTGAGCTACTTGCCTGTGTGCTTGAGCTAGTTGCTTGTGTGCTTGAGCTAGTTGCTTGGCTGCTTGAGTTACTTGCCTGTGTGCTTGAGCTGGTTGCTTGCTTGCTTGAGCTACTTGTTTGCTTAGTTGAGGTACTTGCCTGCTTGGTTGAGCTACTTGGTTGTTTGCTTTAATTTGTAGCTCATCATTGTGCTTAAAAACTATGAAATGTTAATGTTGTCTGTCAAAATGCTTATGGGGTTGGGAGGCACTAACAAATTAACTTATCTAAAACTGAATTATTATTAGCATCCAATAAGGGTTGTGACTATTGAAGTGAAAAGGTGTAACTTGTTGGTTGAAAATTTTGTATACCTTGAGGATATGCAAAATTGTGGTTTCAGCCACAGTGTGTGAGATAAACTCTCCTATTTCAAAGGGAAGGCTCTCCCTTTGCTCTATTTTAACAATTCAGAAATAAACTCTAACTATAAATCTATTCTAAATCTGGGTGAAACTCTGTCTTGTTCTCTTTTTTTAGAAAAGACACTTATTCTTTTCTCTTATTTCAGAAAAGAATCACAGCTGAAAGCATAAATGATTAATGAAGTAAACAAATAAAGAAGCAAAGTTTCCATAAAGGCGCAATGTCCTTCCTTGCTCCTTCGAGATGGGAAAACAAATTGAAAGCACAAAGTCTTTGACAACCTACTCTCTTATCAACCATTTTAGATGATTTTCTGGTAATCAAGTACAGCATGTAGCAGCTCAAAATCTAACTACATGATACACTTTTAATGCACAAACATAGCAAATAAAAGCAACACAGAGTCTGCAAGTTACCCTCTTTCCTTGAGCGTTCTACAATAGCTTCAAATGTGACAAACAACTCAAAGTTTGCATTATCAAATTTGAAAACCAATATAAAACTCCAAATGCAATAAGTAGCTCAAAGTTTGCAAAATGGAGCTTGAATCCCTATTGTATAACACCACAAAACTCACAATCAATATGTAGAAAATGTTGTTTCATAACACCTTGAATCAACACAAAGTTTGAAAGCAATTTGCCTCTTTTAATTGACTGTAATTTGATTTACATTTAAGCTCAAAGTCTTAAAGTGCACATACAAACTAGCAGAGTTTTGTTGCATTGACAAAAGATAAATATTACAATAGACCCCCTCAAGTATTTATAGGAGAGAAGCCTTGAGAAAAAGGTGGGAGGATCCCAACTAACTTGAGAAATTCTCTCAACTACTAACTAACTGCAGTTGACTTATTCAACATTACAAGTCCTTTTGTAATTTGATTACATGTGGTTTCAATCTTCAACTTTGCAAGTGATATGATCACATGCAATTACATTTTTCCATTTTACATGTAATTTGTCAAAACTAAATTACAAATACATAATTGAAACTATTCTAAGTGTCCGAAGACACGACTCGAACTACATCATCTTTGATTGGATCTTCATGTCGCTGTTTGGAAAACATTCTTGCATCTTTGTTTTGAAAGCATTCTATGCTCAATCATGTCACCTATTCAACTCTTTGTGTGGCTTCGTCATGTTGTTCTTTCTTTGTATCATTCTCTAGCCTTCAAATTTGTTTGAAAAATAAGGCTCATGCCTTATATTATGGATTTGGTGGGTCATGTGTGCAAACAAACTAACGGGAATGAGACAAAGGGGCTGCAAAAGTTAGGCCAAAGCTCAATTTCAGGTTTTGGAAACAGCATTACATGTGTGGAAAAACAGAACATTGACTTGCCATTGTGGAGAATGAACATGCAACTTTATATGTGTATGGGAAAATACAAATTTTGCGCTTGTGATTGGATCCTAAAGATTCATTTTCAAGTGTTTTTGAGTGCATTTTGGACCAATTTCGGGTTTTTGAAAGGCTGACAACAAGTGCAAAGTGTAATCGGGATTTTTGGAACATATTGCAAGTTAAAAAGTGCAAGGTAGGAAAAATGAGAGGTCATTGCAAGTTTATTTTTGAAACTTCTACTTGCACTTTTGACCAAAACTTCCTACTTGTAGTTGGTTTATAAAATCCTGATTTGCAGCCAAGGGCATCATTTTTCTTTCTTTTTTCCACAAGAAAATGGGAATGAGATCATAGAGAAATGGGTATGTAAATGAGATGAAATGAAAGGGGAATTTATGACAAATGAAATGAATGGAATGAAAGGAAAAATGAAGGGTGAATGAAAGTGGAATGAAAAATGCTTTTTAAATGAAATGAATGCTGAAAAATGAAAGAAGAAAAATGTTTTACTGCCAAGAGACGTTTTCATCATGAAATGGCATTTGAATGATAGAAGGGTTTTTGTGAAGGTGTATGAGAGAAAAAAAAAAAAAAAAAAACGTGTTGTCAGCCAAGGGCGTTTCTGCTGATGAGACTGTGCTTTCCAACTTGAGGAGAAGGCAATTAGGTATTGCATAAGTGTTTAGCTTACCATTATTGATCAGTTCTTTTTCTCTAGTGACACTCTTTATCAAATTGAGAAGGATAAAATTAAGACAATGAAATATTCTCCTCAATTGGTCTATAAGCCCATCATGACACAAGGGATTATACTCAACATGTCATCTGCTCAAGATTGAAAGACACCCCAACCACAAAGTCAGAGACACCTCAAAGCACTACGGCAACAAGCAAGACACATCCCTAGAACAAACTCCAAAGAACCTCAACAAGGCATACACGACACAATGGGAATAGGCTCCTCGTCATAACAAGGCCTTGTGTGTGGCAGTCAAAACACTTAGAATGCGTAATTACATCTAAGCCCATACACGAGCTAAACTGTCACCTCCAAGCACTATTAAAAGACCTGCCATAATGGATGGTGGAGGTGCTAACTATCGAACAAACTCCCATCGGTTATCGCATAACCTACTATTAATATCTGCTTTGATGAATTTTGTTAATCATACATGGAGCAGTGATATGTTCAGATGGTGGTGTAGACCGGGAATTCAGTTATAATCGCTATGTCCTATTTACACACACGATGGCAATATCAAGGAGATGGCCTGATACCATATCTTCCATAAATAATCCCCTTCCTTCCCTATCGGCTGCTTTACTCACCAGTATATCAAAAGTTCCTCATCTATTCGATGCTTCCTACTGGACCATGTCCAACCTTTAATACCTCCATTTGGTAGTTGATGTGTCCTTCATTCTCACCCTTTTGAGGAGGCGTGTCTTTTCCCGTATTTTCGTTTGGAACTCCTTCTCGACCTTCCAACGTTATCCAAGTGGCCAATATGGCAAAGCCGATATATTCAAGTATTCATATAATATTGTGATTATACTTTATATTAAAATATGATGTGCCCCTATATATTCATTATAATCATATTTGGCATTATTAATATTCACAATGTTATATTTATAATATTGTTTTATGTTTTCTATATATATTACATGTCTCTTATATATTGATTATATTAATTTAAAATATGTTTTTTTAATATTTATTTTATTATTTGAATTCACAATATTATATTTCAATATTTGTAATATTGTTATATATATATATATCATAACA
Source organism: Sequoia sempervirens (assembly GCA_007258455.2). NCBI lineage: Eukaryota > Viridiplantae > Streptophyta > Pinopsida > Cupressales > Cupressaceae > Sequoia > Sequoia sempervirens. The sequence continues at coordinate 28,285 of VDFB02174588.1, forward strand.
ATAATGATACCTAATGAAATTAGTTTACTATTATAATTATAATACTATCGTTTATGTCTATATGAATAATAATTTTTATAATTATAATATTATTGTCAGATAGTTATAATTATAATGTTAATATTTAAATCAAGATTACACGTATTTATATTTTGGATATTTATTTAATTCCGTTATTTTTATTTTGGTATTATTTTGTCATTTCAGGGGCATGTCATTTTGGGGACATGACATTGTTCGGTCAAGGCTGCTAGCTAGTCACTATTGCACTACCAAATAATAACTTGAGTTATTGGTACTAGGCAATAATCATTCAACGCTCAGTTAGAATAAAGCACATGGGAAGGCAAAAGCTAAGAACTAAGTGCAAGACAAAGGATTAAGCCACAAAATCAAAAGGCATGGGAAATCCATGCAAGATGAAATTGAACTAAGGCTGCCATGGACATTAAACATGGCACAATAGAATTTTAAGTGCAACATATAGGGAATGCATGGAGGTGACTAGAGACTTATTCATAAGCCAAAAGAACATTTCTTGAATCAGTAATCTAAAGGGCCATAAGAACACACAGCAAAGAGCTACAAGGGACTCACCCGGGATTTTAAGCAAAGGAAAAAATAAAGCCAACTGCCAAGGCAAGGAAACCAAGAAAATCCAGGCATGAAATAAGATTTAGGAGTCTAAATCCAATAGTCCCAAGTCTAAATTGGACTTGGGCATGTTGGGAATAAAAGGGTCACAATAAAAATCACTAGAGGGATTTTTTATATTTTCTATTTTTAGCTAATCCTATATTTAAACAGTTTGTATTCTAGGATAAGTTGTTGCAGAGCTTATTTTTAGGTTGTTTTAGTGAGCTTTTATATATGCTTTGCTTAGATTAGTTTTATGCTTTAAAGTACTTTATTTCTAGCTTTGAAGTGGTTAGCTTTAAAGACATTGATTTGTGGGATTAATGATTATCCTAAAATCCCAATAAGAGTTTTGTGATACTATTTCTTAATGATAGTTTATCCTACATTTATGCTGCTGAAATTATTATTCAAGTTGGTTTTTATTCTACTTTCCATGTGTTTGTGATTACTTTTTTCAATATTTCAAAAGTTAAATTGAAAGTGAGTAATGAGTATCAAAATTTGTATTGATGTTATTTTTCCATGTAAGATGTAGCTTTGTATGCAGCCTAGCTATTTAATTTTTGGAATCATGTGTTGTGTATTCAGAGTAGTTACTTAAAATCTTCTATGCACTAACTCGTTGGTTTTTTATTTTAGCGACTAGGAAGGTGTGTTGTTGTGTTTGGAATTAATCACTTTTGTTCTCAGTTTGAAGTTATAAAATCCATTTAATCTCACTTGTGAGAGAAAATTTATTTCCAATCTTATGTTCACCCAAGGCAAAAAGTTAGGACAGAAATTTATTTAGTTTATTTCACTTTGTAAAAACTCCTTAGAAGATATTATGCCTAGTGTTAGTAATTGTAGATTTTGTCATTAGTCTAGTTTCTATGGCTTTTTTAGTTTTTCAGTGAGCTTCCCCTTAATAATTTGAAGAGAGGTTTTACCTCACATATTGTTCTAGTTTGAGTTGTATTGCAAAAGACAAACCAAATAATTAACAAGGTTTATCTTTTGTATTGCTTGAAAATATATTTAAAGGGAGTCCAATCTCTTCTGTCAACTTCACTTATGAATGAATTATCGGGAATCCACCCACATTCTTCCCCCGCACACAAACACTCAATTCTCCTATGAAGAGAAAATTAGAAATAACAATAAGAGTCAATTGGGTGTAAGAGTGAAAAATGTAATGGGCGAGTGAAAAGTTGTAAAAGATCCATTGCTTGTTGTAAGGCCGAGTGGGCTTGTAAATATTTAATTTTTAATTTTTTATCCTTCCTTTTCAAATTAATTTTTTTCTTTTCTTTTTCAGCTTTTTGGGCTGCTGTTTCAAACCAGGTGGGTCGAAGGTTATGAATCTTGAGTTTGAGAAGACCCTTTAGTTTGCTCAAACTTGCACTTCCTAACACTTGACTTGCTTGATTGGCTATGGTAATTCAAGGGTCAGTGTTTCCTAATATAATCCATGCCCAATCTTGTGATTATAAGCTGGGATTCACTGAGTTGCATAACACTAGTTTGGCTATTATGTCTAAAAGTGATAGCTCCATAAAGGTTGGATAATACATCTAAAAGTCATAGCTCTATAAAGTGTCGAATACCCTTGGTTAGAATAACACAGAGAGCTAACTAGGGACTCTTCCAAGCTTTTCTACAAATATTGATATCTCCCCCATATCTCATAGTAAACAAGACATCCATGGATAAAAGTGCTCCTCCATCTCTACATCCAAGAGCGAAATGACAGCATAGCCTATCTCTTTGGGAAATATGGTGATTTATCTCAATGTGTAACTTTTGAGAATAAACATTCAATTGCTTTGTGTCACACTCTACTCGATGATGTCTTTTTATAGTTTTATTATTAGTATCCCTTTCTACTATCTTCAATCAGAACACCACATTTAACTTCTAAACTGTAACTTTGATCTTATGACGTATTCCAAATCATAATATCCTTTTTTACTCTAAACGGGATTTAATTTTTCTTGCTTGGCTTGACCTTCCAGCTTTAACTGTTTCTAGGAATGCTTGTTAAATAATCTGTTAGCTATTTCTACGCTATATCTCCTAAGAGCATATCTAGAATATGAAGGAGAATGATTCTTCAGAGCTTTCCCTGGCGTATATGGAAGTGGAAGAATAGAAAGGATTATTGTGAAAATTGGCTAGCTTTTGATCCTTTATATTTCAGATTGAATGTCTTTGAAAGAAGGATCTATATTTAAAAAGAATTTTCCAGATATTTGAATCTAGACAAATCTTTTGGTAACTCTGTAAAATTTCTTTGTTTTCTAATACATCAAATGCTGAGGCCTTAAAACTTCTTATAGTATCTTTTCTGATTTCTTTCTTTAGGAGAACTACCACAAGTGTCATTGTACGTGAATCACATGTTGAAGGACTAGGTTGTATACAGGATGTTGAATATAAAATACTGAATGTCTTGGAGTTTAGCAGGTCAGTGCATTTTAAATTTTTTTAGTAGCCTCTATAACATTCATCTTTAAATGAAATAATGTTTTGTATTCCTAGTTTTTTTAACTGTGTATGTGATCAGCTCAAGGAAGCGGCAGTCTGTTATATGTGCTCATCCGAGTGGCCAACTGATTTTGTATTGCAAGGTATGTTATAGGTTTATGTAAGAATTTCTAGTAGCTATATTTTTTTATTTAGTGATAGTACATTACTGAATAAAACAGAAGTTGTATAGAATCAGTAGATTGCTTATTCTGCAATCAAAAATCCAGTTAGCATTTTACTTTATTGGGCTCTGATTTATCACTGCATCTAAAAATATTGCCTGCATTTATTTTCCTATATTAGTTAGCTTAGTGTTGCATCGTATCATCAATTAGAGTGAGTGTGAAGATTCCAAAATGAAAACATTTATGGGATGCTATAAAAATTAGTCTTTGCACATTTCTGATCTATTTTAACCAGTCTTTACAAGACCTAGATACTGCACAGTCCAGTATCATCTACATTGTTGGCCCTCTTAATTTTTTATCAGATTTTCTTTTTCTTTTTATGGCATACTTGCATTGTGGTATAACATAATATCTTTCTGTGCTCTAGGTGTGATTTTAAATTTTCAAGTCTGTTTTTTATTTCATCTTTTTCAACTTATAATTTTATTTTGAAACAGGGTGCTGACACTGCCATTTATCAGAGACTAGAAGACAACAAGAGCCCAATTGCAGCTGCTACCTGGACCCACCTAGGAAAATTTGCTTCAGAAGGCCTCAGAACACTTTGTGTTGCTTACCGGTTTCTTGATTTTAATATGTACAAATCATGGAACGAAATGTTTAGAGAAGCAAGGTCTGCTTTAACCAACCGTGAACAGAGGATGCATCAGGTGAAGGATGGATTGAGTGTTATTTGCATCAGTTCTCTAATTTACTACTGCTTTTGAAAGCACTATGCGCAAGACACATTATTACTGCAAAGTGATTGACTATTTTAAAATCTTTTATGTTTGATTGTAAATGAATCATACACCTATTACATGGTAACCCATTGAAAGTACAATACCCATTTGACAAATTAGTAACTAATCAGGTAACCTATCCTTACATAGGCAATGCCACTTAACATTATCAAATATAGCCACAACATAAAGAGAATTTGATCTCCGACTTACAAGTTTATAGCAACAGGAAGGATAATTATTGCTGTTTTGAACAAACACATCTCAGCTAAATAAAGATTTGAAGCTTGCCCATGGATGCTTGCTAGGCATCTTTACCACAAGGAAAGATATGCTAATTCTACAATTTCTATGAATCTTCTTTATATAGCTCGGGTTTTGTGTACACTTGGCATGGCCTCCATACTGAATCTCTGCATCAAGATATGATAAATATGCCACTTTGTGGTTCAATTTATTTGAATATGTATATATTTACAAATCTGTCTTCTATACATTCTTGTTTTGGGATGAGAAAAATTTAATATTGAGGAAGCTCTGAACAAGGAATTTGGTCTTCATGTATTTTTACTGGTTGTAATTGTTGCCTAGACAACATTCTTGTGGATTTTAATGTTGCAGCAAGCATATATATTGTGGTCTATATTCTTTTGTTATGAAGTTGAGCATTGATTTTTGTTTTTGTTCTTGTAAATCAGGAACATCTTCTATGTCTCAACTCCTTCATCTTCTATGTCTCAACAACTAGGGACATATTCTCATCCAACCCTCAGTCCTAATCGTGTTTTGCCTACTTTCTTTTGTTTGAAAGACAACTTTTCTTTAGGGGGGATGATGTAGATAGATAAAATATACATTAGTTTACTTTAGTTATATTGTACAATTGACAAGTGTAGTTATGCCTCGTTGGTTGAATATAGTAGTTTTAGGTAGTTGCCAATGGTTGGGAATTCCTTAGCAACCATTGACGTAGTTGGGACAAGGGACCGCATTATGCAAGAAGTTTTTGATCCCAATTTTGTGTGAAGAGCATTGATAAATAAAAGACACTTGTTATACTTTCTTATTTAAAAGGTTGTTCAGTATGATCTCATGAATTCAATCTAACATATATAATTCTGTTTAATTTACTCTATTAATTGCCCAACCATAGGAGAAGTAAACGAGCTGCCCAGGCAGCCTCACCATGACGAAAATAGCCTCCATTTTTTTGTGATAACTACCGTGGGAGCTTCATTTGACATACTTTGTAGTCCTAACTTTTGCCCATCTACCTTGAACTTCAGTTCCATTGTTTGAAATTTTTGAGAATACTTGCTAAGAGAGCACAACCATTGTACTCCCAAAACTACATCTATCTCCCCAATGCCCACAATATAAAAATCATTTGTTACCCTATGGTTGCCCAAAATGATACTCAATTGTGATATCTTTTTGGTGCATGACATAGTAAACCGATCTGCAACCATCACATTAAATCCATCAAATTCCTCTACCTCCAATCCCCTTTTTACCACCAATCCTTCATCTATGAAATTGTGGTTTGCTCCATTGTCAATCAAAACTATCACTCTCTAACCATATATTACTCCTCTAACTTTGAGTGGATTATACTTGGATGTTCCTAAAAGTGTAGCAAAAGTCCCTCTTGCAACTCCAACAACCTGGTCTCCTAGTTCAACATCTTCTTCTTCATGATCACTTCCTAAATCAACTTCTTTTTCTTTGTCATTATCAAAGACAACTTCAATGTAATGAACGTTGCCCCATCCAAGACAACTGTGACCTAGCTCCCATGGTTCCTTAGATGAAAAACATAGTTTCTTTCTCCACAATTTATTCTCTTCATCCATGGTTGTTTTTTTGTGCCATTCCTTCTAAACGGGTTTCTTATCCTTCATAGGTTTGAATGTCTTAGGTGGGACTTTATTCTTTGGTATGGAAAACTCCATGTTCCTTGCCCTTTTTATCTTATCCTTTAAAGAAGATGTGTCAAGTGCCTTCACCCAACTCTTGAGTGGTTCAATCAAGCCCTCAATGAATAATACAATAAGCCTCCTCTTTGATACATTAGGAACCATCACTGACAGTCTATAGAATTCAAACACCTAACTATCAACTAAGCCATACTATTTTAATTGTGCTAGCTCCCTAAAATACGTTTTGGATCTTTTTTTGTCAAACCTATTGTTAGCTTCTAGCTGAAATCTACATAAGAGTCTATGAGACTATGACCTTGGGTCACGAATCCATGGTACCACCACTTATGATCATTTCCTTCGAAGAGTAGTGTGGAATATTTAATCACTTCCTCTTCAAACATAGGATTTAGGGAGACATATGTTTCCAACATTTGGATCCAAGAACATGTGCATTTGTTTGAGCCATCAAAAGTAGACATGGACAGCTTGACCAACCTTTGCTTTAAGTCTTGGTTGTGGGTTCCTCTCTCTTTCTTGGGCCTATTTCTTAGTTTCAATTGACAGAAACCTATAAGACATCGCTACATAAAATTCATCCCTTAAGGATGGATACTCATGTAGATAATCTAAGTAGCTTTCTTTGGTATTATGTTGTTCCTCCTCACCTTTAGGACCTTCTCTATCTAGAAACTATTAGTACACACAGATATACTGAGAGGGGGGGTGGTGAATCAGTATATCCCTCAAACCAATTCAGTTTCAACTTGTCAATCAAAACCTAAAATTGCATTAATCAGATAACACATTCAAAGCAAGAGCACAGAACCATGACACCAAATTTACATGGAAAACCCAACAAGGGAAAAACCACGGTGAGAAGAGTTGCTTGGAGCTATTATCCAAATCCAACCTCACAAATGAACCAATAGTTACAAATGATTTCAGGTCTTTAACCTAAGGAAGTTAACAACTCCTTGCTTACTTATAGAGTGAGGCTGCAACCTTAGAATACAACTCTTTGAAGAATCATATGACAAATCATAACTGCAACACTTCTACTGCCTCCGACTCACTTCCTTCAACACTTTTACATCACTTTACCTTTGGCTCACTACCTGTGATATTCACACTTGCACTTTTGCCTTTGGCTCACTGCCTCCAACACTCACACAATTTGGTCGGCTGACTGCCTTCTGCACACCACTTAAGCTCTTTTTCTTTTGGCTCACTGCCTTTAGCATGCATAAAACACTTCATTGGAAATTCACACACATTACTCTGCCTTCAACGCACTGCTGTCAACAATTTTCATTAATCGCACATTGAACACTTGTTCACCTTGATCACACACTTGACCTTACATTTATACCATCCACAAGAATCAAAAAGGTTTCTCCTTGTCGGCCATCTTGAAACATGAAACGACCATATTGGGTCAGCTTCAACACATCCACGGGAAAGGGAAATGAAATGCGGTTCAAGCCAAGAGATAAGCAGGACCTAATTCAAATCTGCACGCATCCCTATGTTGACACACTTCACAAAAACTTGGCACAAGCAACCTAGAACACTAAATTGGCCCATCAAACACTCAACCCTTGTAATATTAATCTCCAAACAACAAGCAATATCGAAGAGGTAAGATAGCAACACATGAATTACATCACAAGCCTCAAATGATATTCAAGAATATTTCCATGCCCTTCTTTCACAACTTCATTCATCAATATGTTGGCGCAAGCAAACAGATATAGAACCAGTATCTATCTCAAACCTAGACAACATAGTGTTGAGATATGAATTTGACAGCTCAACTTGCAATACACTTTAGCAACTGAAACTTGAGGAAAGGTAATAGATAGACATTAGAAACACATTCTCCAAATCACAAGACCATAGCAACAATTGCGGAGAAATGCGAAGAAATGTGAAGCATTTCTTAGAAACTTCCATGATTGCAATAGTTCAGTCTTCATTATGCTTACTCATGAAACTTTTGGGGTAGCATCCAAGATCTGAAAACTGGAACACATACTTTGAACGCATGACTTTGCCTAACCTTCAAACCGTAGGAACATATCTTCAAATGCGGAGGAATGCAGAGCATTCTTCGGAGCCTTTTCAAAGAACCTTCCTGAGCCATTGATTGTAAGAGATTCTTCTATGCAAATTACAGCAACAAACAGTGAATACAATATCCATAGAATCATATACCTATTCATGAGTAACATGACATCCTTCCTGGTTGTAGCATATGCAACCCACTACACACTGCCACCTTGCTGACAACAGAGACCATCATCATCATCAACCTCCATATTGATTGACTTCAATGACAACCATCAAACTCCATATTGTTGACGTCAATGAAAACACCTGCAACATCATCAATGACAACACCTACAACATACTTGTAATAATCTCCCCCTTTGGTATTGATGGCAACACCAATTAGAGCAACATTAATAAGATATGCAATATCTTCCCCTCGCTCCATCTCCTTGCTCTATCTCTCCCCTTTTGACATCAAGGACCAAAAGCCAATGGTCTGCAATTGGGCTTGCCATAGCATACAAGCTCCCCCTATCTGCATAAGCTTCAACATTCTTCTACCTACTTCCCTTGAGAGGTAGCCTTCATCAATCTAGAGATAAGGATGTGTCTTGAATTACTCCCCTTGGACAAATGCACCGACTATGCATTTAGTTAGAAGGAGGGGCAACAACCCCTAGCTTCTGTCTGAGATACTCAAAGGTATGCTTTGAAAGTGCCTTTGTGAAGATGTCTACAATTTGTTCCTTTGTGGGTAGATACTCCAACATTACTTCCTGATTAGCAATTTTCTCTCTTAAGAAGTTATATCTCATAGATATGTGCTTTGTTCTAGCATGCATCACTAGATTTTTTGAAATATTAATGGTGTTTTTATTATCACACAAGATTGGAATGGGCTCATCATACACCACCTTGATATCCTTCAAAGTTTGCTTCATCCACAACACTTGAGTATAGCAAGATGCTACAACAATATATTGTGCTTCTGCTATTGACAAGGACACTGAGTCCTGCTTCTTACTAAATCAAGAGACCAATTTGTCTCCCAGAAAGAAAGCTCCACCATTGGTACTTCTTTTGTCGTCAACACTACCAGCCCAATCAACATCAGTATATGCGTTTAAAGAGAAGTCATTACCCTTTTTGATAGCTATTGGTTTTTCAATTCGCACCTCTGGAGTGCGGATTGGAAATGTACAGCTATGCACAGTTAGACTGCTCTTCAAATTAGGAGGGGAAGCTCCCTCTTTTGCTGATTATGTGTAAAAAGAAATGTTAAGCTAATTTCCTATCTTTTTATCTCAGCTAAGAGCACAAGGTTATAAAACTCTTTGCATCGTAGCTGAGGTTTTCTCTGGTTTCATAACTTCAACTACAACTAAGCCTAAACTAATGACACTTCTATCTTTTCGAGTAAATTCAGAGCAAGAGAATTTAGAAGTAAATAGGGAATGGTTTGGTTAACAAAAAGCTTAAACAAACTTATTTCTAGAACAAACCTAAAGACTCATTGTACTTTCGGATGAAAAATGAAATAAAAATTATAAAAGCAAAATGTAAATGTAAACAAATCTTGTGTCAAGAATGAGAGACTAAGGGTTCTAAATGTATTCTAAGTTTCCAGAATTCTACCAAAATTCTAAGACACAGTTTTCGACTTCCAGATTTTATTAATACTCAATGTGCTAAATGCAGAACATTAATAGATTTCGATGTCTTGCATATTAAGAATGGAATCATCTTTTGTATGAAAGGAGACCCGCCTCCAAGGGATACGTCTCTTGAGAGGACGTGTTCCTTTGAGCGCGCGGGTCCCTGTAGCCGATAATCATACGAATTAAACAGACTTAACATATACGCGTCCTCACACATGGCGACTATCATATATATGAATTATGAACTTTGTTCAATGCGTATTTTGAACATCATCTATTTGAATTCGATTTTATACATGCTTTATAAAATCAAATACTTATTTCCAGAAATGTTAAACATGAAGAGCAATAGATCTTATATAAACGATGATGATGCTTATAGCAATCATCGTTTATATCTGACCTAAGCTACCATTCATCAACACTCCCTCTTAGCTTAGGGAAGATATTTCAAATCAAATAAGTGTAGATATCACCTTTACACGTGATATCAAAGATATGATATGTTTTCTCAAAGTTGTCAAGTCACATGACATTCTTCATAACACATCTTCATTATGGTATGTGCACTAACATCAAGTCACATGATGTCTACCATAATTCATGGCATATCCACGGATATAAATATCCACCATGATTATCTCTTAAGGATCACAATGATCTTCAGATGATATCAAGTCCCATGATATCCATCCAAGTGTCCAAGAGATACTATCATGACATGTCCACAGATATCAAGTCACATGATATCTATCATGATAGTTTATCATTGTAGAGTCGTCACTTTACAATGTCAAATACAAGTGTTCATTATTAGAAAGATCGTCACCTTTCAATAATGTACACAGGGGAGTAGGCCCATAAAACCATGGAGTCATACACATGACAAAAGAGTTTACACATTAAACATCTTTATATATTAGTACAATTTTATAAACAATTTGTATTTCAAACATAAATAACAAATTACATTTCAACCATACCAAGTTTCTTCCTGAAGTGCTCCACCTTGATTCGGGAGAGAGGCTTGGTGAGAATGTCTGCAGTTTGATCATTTGTACTAATATACTCCAACTGAATTACTTTCCTTTCCACCATATCTCTTACATAATGATAGGGGATCTCAATGTGCTTAGATCTATCATGAAAGACAGGATTTACAGAGAGTTTGATACAACTCTGATTATCACAATGAATAATTGTAGGATTCAAGGGCTCACCAAAGAGTCCCACAAGCAATTTACGAAGCCAAACTACTTCTCTTACTCCCATTGAGGCTGCAATGTATTCAGCTTCTCTTGAGCTCTGTGCAACTGAAGATTGTTTTCTGCAAATCCAGGAGATCATAGCTGATCCTAAACTGAAGCAACATCCTGATGTGCTTTCCGATCGGTTACACTTCCAGCCCAATTTGAATCAGAGTACCCATGTAGATCTAGTTAATCATTCTTGTAAAGAAGACCATATCCAATAGTGCCTTGAAGATATCTCAAAATATGTTTCACAGCCATTAAGTGAATTTTCTTTGGCTCACACATGAACTAGTACAGGAACATTCCTTTGCATATATATAAATATGGTCAGTGTTGTGGATACATCAAGGATCAATCCTTACATGTAAAGGTTGGATCTGCACTTGGATCTGTCTTTGCTTCCCTTCAATTTGTGAAGGTTGGTTTCCATAGGTGTAGACATCGGTCTACAGTCCAACATTCCAAATCTCTTCAGAATATCAATAGTATACTTCCCTTGGTTTAGTATGATGCCCTCTGATTTTTGCCATACTTCTAAACCTATGAAGTAGTGTAGAATGCCCAAGTCTTTCATGTCAAATTCAGAAATTAGATCCTGCTTCCCTTGAGAAATGAGGTGATCTTCTCTTGTTATTAGCAGATCATCAACATATAAAATAATTATTAGCATATCACCTTTGATTACCTTGAAGTAGAGATTGGAGTCAGCATCATTTTTGGAAAATCCTAATCCCAAGAGATAGCTGTCAATTCTTTCATATCGGACCCTGGGAGCCTGTTTAAGTCCATAGAGGGCTTTCTTCAGTCTGCATACATGTAAGTCAGGTTTATGTATCACAAAACCTTCAGGCTGTTCCAAGTAGACGACTTCTTCAATGGTTCCATTCAGGAAGGCAGTTTTCACATCCATTTGATGGATCTTCCAACCTTTAGCTACTGCAATGGCTAACACTGCTCTTACTGATGTGTAACGAGCAACAGGTGCAAATGTTTCTTTGTAATCATGCCTTCCTTTTGAGAAAAACCTCTTGCCACAAAATGTGCTTTATGTTTTTCTATACTGCCATCAGCAGCATGCTTGATTTTGAAGAGCCATTTGGAAGAGAAAACAAATTTCTCTTTTGGTCTAGGCACTACATGCCATACATCATTCTTTAGAATGGATTGATATTCCTCTGTCATTGCATCTTTCCATGCTTGATGTCTGAAGGCTTCTGAAACACTGACAGGTTCTGAATTTATGATATTCATTAGAGCAACATAGCTAGAGAACTGTTTGGGTCTTTTACTTTCCCTAAACGTTCCTTTGGGTGCTGCATGAATCTCAGCTTCTTTGATCATCTTTCTAGCCCAAAGTGGCCTCTTTCTACCGTTGTCACCTATATTCTCATCAGAAGTAGATAGAAGTTCATTTGGCACTTCCTCAGGATGCTCCCTCTGAATCTCAGAAGCAGGTTCCATTTCACGTACTCTAAGGGAATAGGTTTCTGTCTCACTAGAACTTCTTGCCCTCTTGAATGCAATGTCTTCTTCAAAGATAACATCCCTGCTCAATTCAATTTGTTTTTGCCCGGGTATGAATATCCTGTAGGCTTTGGAGGTTTCACTATAACCCCCAAATATTCCCTTCTTTCCAGAAGGTTCTAGTTTGAATCTCTTCTCTTTGGGCACATGAATATAGACAGAACAGCCAAAAATCCTAAAATGACTAATGTCAGGTTTTAAACCGGTAAAGGCTTCTTCAGGAGTTTTGTTATCGAGATGTGAATGAGGACATCTATTCTAAATATAGACAGCAGTCCTAGAGGCTTCTGCCTAGAAAGAGGTTTCAACGTTTTGGTCTAGCAACATTGCCTTAGCAGCTTCTACAATAGTTCTATTTTTTCTTTCAGCAACTCCATTCTGTTGAGGGTTGTAGGCAACTGTGAACTCCCTCTTAATTCCAGCACTCATGTAGAATTCTTTAAAAATTTCAGAGGTGTATTCTTTCCCATTGTCTGTCCTTAAGGTTTTTATTTTATTTCCGGAGAAGTTTTCAAAGAGGGCTTTAAACTCTTTGAACCTTTTGAGGATTTCTATTGACTCTTTACACTTAAGGAAAAAGATCCAGGTTTTCCTAGAGAAGTCATCTACAAATATGACATAGTATAGAAATCCTGCTTTAGATGGTACAGACATGGGTCCACATAAGTCTGAGTGAACCAATTCTAACACATTTAGGGTTTTGCTCAAACTATTTGGAAAGGACCCCTTTGTATTCTTTCCTAAGGAACAACCTTTGCAAGTTCCTTCATGAGATGGTTTTAACTTAGGTAAGCCTGTTACAAGTTTTTCTACAGAAGGTAGGGCACTGAAATGAAGGTGTCCTAATCTTCTATGCCAAATCTCATTTGAATCAAAGGTGTCAAGGGTAAGGGCTTGTTTGACTTCAATGCATAGTTTGTAAAGGTACCCTTGTCTCACACCTATGATTTGGGCTTTCTTGATTGTTGAGTTCTTAGGCCATGCTAGAACTTTCCCATCCATAAAGGTAACTCTATAACCATTGTCTTCAAGGGCAGAGATGGATATAAGATTCCTTTTTATTCCAGGTACAAATAAGACTCCAGTGAGTTGAAGGGAGAGACCAGATTTCAATGTGATGGAACAAGTTCCAACCCCTTTTACTTGATGTGTAGAGTCATCCCCAATAGTTACATCTTCATCCGACTCTTCAGTCATAGTGTCTAAGTGTTCTCTAAACCCTGTGATGTGCCTCGAAGAACCACTATCAATCACCCAGTTGTTGATATTGTTAGATACTTGACTAGATAAGGCTGAATAGAACACAAAGTTTTCAAATTCATGATCTGAATTTGACTTTCCTACTTTGGCAAACGATGCTTGTTGCTTTGATTTGTCAGGGCACTTCATTGCATAGTGGCCATATTGATCACATCTAAAGCATTGTACTTGAGAGATGTCTTTCTTTTTAGAGGATCCCTTTCCATTGGAATTTCTCTTTCTTTTAAAAAATCCTTTCTTGTAGGAGTTTTTCTTATTCCTTTTAATAGACGAAGTGTTGAGTACATGAATGTCTTCATCTATGTTTTTTTGTTTGTTTTCTTTTGAGGAGAGTCGTGTTTCTTCTTGAAGGCAGTGATTTCTTAGCTTGACAAACTTAGGAGTTTAGATCTTGCACTTATTCCTTGAACAAATGACTCCCATGAGTTTGGTAGACCTCCTAGTGCAATTAGAGTTAATTCTTTGCTATCAATCTGATATCCAATTGTGGATAATTGATCTCTGAGTTCAATAATCCTCATGGAGTATGCATTAATGGACTCTCCTTTGTTTATTTGAGCATTGTTGATTTGCCTTTTTAAAGCAAGAGTCCTACAGGTGTTGTTGATCTCATAAGTTTTCTCAAGAGATTTGAACATATGGTATGCAGTTTCATGTTTTGCTAGGATGGGCACTATATGATCCCTAACTGCATCTACTAGGATTTTCATGGCCTTTTCATTGTTTTCTATCCATTGAGATTTCTCAGATTCAGATTATGATTCCTTCATATTTTCGCTCACAAGTGAGTCTAGCTTTTTCTCTCTAAGGATCATCATGATTCTAAATTTCCATGATGTGAAGTTGTCTACTCCAACAAGGCAATCTTCAAATCTGATCACACTTGACATTATGAAGAATGTGATGTGAATTCGAATTTTAGAAAATACGAATCTTCTAGAGCAAACTGATTTTAGATTTGTTTTGGATTTACACAACCCGGCTTTGATACCATGTAAATGTAACCAAATCTTCTGTCAAGAATGAGAGACTAAGGGTTCTAAATGTATTCTAAGTTTCCAGAATTCTACCAAAATTCCAAGACAGAGTTTTCGACTTCCAAATTTTATTAATACTCAATGTGCTGAATGCAGAACATTAATAGATTTCGATGTCTTGCATATTAAGAATGGAATCATCTTTTGTATGAAGGGAGACCCGCCTCCAAGAGATACGTCTCTTGAGAGGATGTGTCTCTACACTTGGAGACACGTTCGCTCAAGGGACGTGTTCCTTTGAGTGCGCGGGTTCCTGTAGCCGATAATCATACGAATTAAACAGACTTAACATATACGCATCCTCACACATGGCGACTATCATATATATGAATTCTGAACTTTGTTCAATGCATATTTTGAACATCATCTATTGAATTCGATTTTATACATGCTTAATAAAATCAAATACTTATTTCCATAAATGTTAAACATGAAGAGCAATAGATCTTATATAAATGATGATGATGGTTATAGCAATCATCGTTTATATCTGACCTAAGCTACCATTCATCAACACAAAACATGAAACAATAAACTCGCTTTCAAAATTCCCTCAAAGACTCATTCTACTTTTGAGGTGTAGGCTGAAATAAAAATTATATAAAACAATCACTTGAAAGATTTTGAGACCTTGGATCAAAGCAAGGTAGGCGTAAGATTTATTTCCTTAGAGCTTTCCAACAACAATTCCACGTTTGGGACAGCAGATTGTTGCAAGAAGACAAGCATACAACTTATTATCAACCAAATTACACTGAACAAAGTGAACATATATTGAATAACAAGGAGGCAAGCACTAAGGCTCAGCGTTTTGTTATCACAAGCATGGTTAAGAAGTAATGAGCAAAGGTTGCTCTTATTTATACACAAACATAGGAGTAGGGAACCCTAAAATCTCCTTGTGTTAACAATTAGTCTTGCCAATATGCAAGATTTATTCCTATGTCTAAACAAAGATAACTAGCGGTTACTTGGAATGACTAATATTAGTTAATTGATCTCAAACTAAAGAAAGTTCCAACTATACAATAGGTAACTCCAAAGAATAGACATGCATGAAAAGATGACGGTTAGTTAAACTCGGAAAAGGCCTCGAGTTAACTGCTGTCATCACTTGAGTTCTATTCCTGGAAATATCTGCATGCTTCAATTGACAGTTCACTAATTGGTAACTTTGGTGGCTCTGTAACTAGAGTGATGACCTCTATTTCTTCTGCAGTTTTATGCTTTTGACGCTTTTCTTGATTTTTCTCAATGGAAGGGTATTGCATGATGAAACTGTGAAGTTAGACTATGAACACGGATATGTTCGGACAAGTTCTACACAAAAGCTAAAAATAGCTTTCGCTAAAAGGCAGAAAAAGGTAGATTTTGGATAAAAATCTGAGATATGGGTTTTGTAAGGAATGTCGTTTTGAATAGACCTAGATCGTCCGTTTGTCAAAAAACCGACTTTTTCAAGAACATGCAAGAACCCCTCAGAGGTAGAAGCTACGAAGCAATTTTTTCCAGAGAAAATGTGAGATATGGGTTTTGTAGGCGCTTATATGCTGAAGAGACCTAGATCGTCCATTTTTCAAAAAACTAACTTTTTCACGAACATGCAAGAAACCCTTAAAAAGTGGAAGCAGTGAGGCAATTTTTTGGGAAAAATATGGGACGTGGGTTATGTGGCCAATTTCGTGCTAAATAAACCCAAATTGTTAGATTTTTGAAAAGATTGATTTTCCTTGAACATGCAAGAAACCCTAGGCGTGGAAGTTGAAGAAGTTGGCGAAAATTTTTCTAATCTTGGAGAAGATTGAAAAAGAATTAGACCCAGATCGATGAATCTTGGAGAAGATGACCTTTTGTCTCTGAAAATTGATGCCCTAGAAGAATGGATTTGAAAAAATGTTCTTCTGTGCAACTTGAACTTGAAACTTACGACGAAATCTAAAAACCCCCTTCGTTTGATCCTTCAAATGTTGTTGAGAAGAAAATTTTGTGTTGGTTCGTTGAAGTTAATTTGCAAAATAATGAAGAATAGATGCCCAAATGCCTCTAAAGTAAAGTTTGGAGGTGAAAGAAGCAGTTAACTCGCGAAACCCTAAATTTAGGAGTCATCATGTGAAAATATCTGTCAACTCGAAAAATCCCCAAAAAATAGGGCATCCAAAGCATAAAGACATCTTTCAAAAACTTCTAACTCAAGTTGACTTGGATGCCTCCTTGAGATAAGGCGTCCAACTTTGCAGTGTTAGAACATTTTTCAAAATTTTCAAATTTTGCTTGTTGAAATGCCTCAGTTTGATCTTTGATTCCAGATGTCCGACACATCCTATGAATTGGCTGATGGATTCGTTGGAAAGATGGATCAAATCTGAGAAGGACCTCTTGGAGGTCGTGAACCCTAAAAACTGGATTTGATGGTCCAAAAATTTGGGTGCCTCTGGCCAGCAAGGGCGCTTTTTTTCACCAGAGTTAGTTTTTTCTGTTTGATTTTTCAATTTCTCCCTTTGATGCAAGATCCCTATTAAATCTGAGATTCCAGACATTTGACTAATCCTAAGAACTCACTGTTGGATTCATTGCAAAGTCGAAATAATCCCGGAGAGAAACTCTTGGAGGCTGTAAACCCTAATTTTTGCTTTTGGTGACCTGAAATGTTGGATGCCCCTGGCCAACAGGGGCGCTTTTGCTCTTATGATTTTCAATTTATCCTTCATTTTACGTGTCCGTTCGATCAATAGCCACTGGTGTTTGATAGGTACTCTAAGCTGGCGAACGGATTCGTTGCAGAGCTGGGTTGAATTGGGATAAATCTCTTGAAGGTGACTAACTTCAAAAACTGGTTTTGAATGTCTCAATTTCTACGCGCCCCTAGCTTGTAGGGGCACTTTTCTCGTGATTTGCAATTTGTTCCTTTGATGAGACATTTCTACTTGATTTGCAATTTCGGGCATTTGATGGATCCGTTGAACTGGCTGATAGATTCATTGGAAAGCCTGCTCAAATCTAGAAAGAACCTATTTGTAGCTGCAAACCTTTAAAGCACTTCTAAGTGCCTGAAACCTGGGGTGCCCCTGGCTAGTAGGGGCGCTTTTGTGCTCTAGCCTTGGCCATTTTTCAATGGTTTTCATCCTTCTCGAGCTTTGCATTCATTGTGTCGTCGACTATGTCGACCACACTTGTTGTCTGTTGATTGCGCTCGCTATTTGTGTGCAACACCAACACCATTCTTTCACGTGTTTTTCGATTGCGTCGGTCACCATTGTTGATTTGTTGACTGGGTTCACCATTGCGTGTACGTGATCTGTGAAGCGTCCAACATTCCGGACTTGGTTTATTTTTCGCAATTTTCAACATTTCGAAACACCCTCCTCTATTCACCATTTTTCAAGCATCTTTTGCCATTGATTATTCTGTGCAACATTTGAAGCTTAGATTTTGACACCTGGTATCTAGCCATCCTCCATTGATAACCTCAGAGGTCCTAACTTTTCTTCTGAAAAAGCGAAATAGACCCACCAGAGGAAAACTGACTTTTTGAGAATTCTGATTGAACCAATGTGATTGTGATGAGAGATTAACTGATCAAAATCATTTTGAGCCATTTATGGAAAGATCCTATTTTTAGGATTTATCTAAAAATAGGGGCGTGCAACCCTAATTTCAAAATTTTGTGAGCATCCTCTTGACAATAAACCTAGAAAAATCCTATGATCCATTTGTTCAAAAATTTCTAAAAATAGAAAATTGCTATTTTTAGACATTTTGACCTTTTTTGACTTTTGACGACAATTTTACAAGATTTTGACCATTTTTACCAAAATGCCTTAATATAGCAAAATTTTTAATTTTGGGTACAACAATACCACAATCCATAGTCTAAAGTGCTCTTCAAATATCGGAAAATCCTCTTGACAACTTTTACATGAGGTTTTTTTGGATCAGCTTGAAATCTTGCAATCAAACAGACAACTTGCATTATATTAGGCCTTGAAGCAGTTAAGTACAATAGGCCTCCAATCATAGACCTATAGAAGGTCTGATCAGCCTTAGGTGATACATCATCCTTACTCAAATGGCAACTAGTTATTAGTGGAGTACTTACCGGTTTACAATCTTCCATACTAAACTTCTTTAGCATCTCCTTAACATACTTTGCTTGAGAGATAAAGATGCCCTTATCTGATTGTACAATTTGAAGTCCAAGAAAGAATGACAACTCACCTAACATGGAAATTTCAAATTCCTTCTGCATTTCTTCAACAAACTTTTTACACCTTTCTTGAATCCTCGTTGACATAGGTACTTGTCCAATCTTGCATACCAAGCTTCGAGGGCTTGCTTGAGACCATGCAGGGCCTTCTTAAGTCCACATACCATTCTCGGATCTGCTGATAGCTGAAATCCATAAGGATGTTATATGTATACTTCCAACTCACCATTCAGGAATGCAGATTTCACATCCACCTGGTAAACCTTAAAATTCTTGTGCACTGCAAATGCAAGAAACATTATGATGGCCTCTATTCTTGCCATAGGAGCAAATGTTTCTTCAAAGTCGATTCCTTCCACTTGTGAATATCCTTTGCAAACCAATCTAGCTTTGTTCCTTACAACCTCTCTATCTTTATTCGATTTGTTCCTGAATACCCATTTTGTTCCTATTACATTTTTATCTGCAGGCTTTGGAACCAATTCCCAAGTTTGATTCTTTTCAATCCAATTTAGCTCTTCTTCCATAGCTTGAATCCATCCTTTGTCTTTGTTGGTAGCAGAAAAAATCTTTCGCTCAATTCTTGACAACAGAGAAAAATTCACCTATTCATTTACTTTTGCAAACCTTCCTCTCGTGTGCACTCCATTCTTATGTCAAATGATCTAATCATTTGAATGATTCTTTTGAACATACTTGGCAGGAATCTTGGGGTCTTTCTCTCAAGCTTCCTCCTTTTCAACTTCTTCCTCTATGTAGGTCGATTCATCAGTCCAACAATCTTCTTGCTCATGTGTACTTTGATGAAATTCTTCATCCACTCTTACATTTGCACTTTCAACCACCTTCCTCAATCTTTTATTGTAGCATTTATAGGTCTTCCTTCTGGTTGAATACCCAAGGAAGATTCCTTTATCTAATCTTGAATCAAAATTTCCCAATCCTTCTTCATCTCTTCTAATGAAGCATCTACTTCCAAAGATTCTGAAATACTTGACAATAGTTGGGCTCCAATGCCAAAACTGATAGGGAGTTTTGGTGCTATCCACCCTTGGCTAGCCTCTATTGAGAATATAGACAGCAGTATGAACTGCTTCCTTCCAATACACATCAGGCAATTTGGCTTCATTCAATATTGTTTTGGCCATCTGTTGAACAGTTCTATTCCTCCTTTCCACAACTCCATTCTGCTGAGGAGTTCTAGCGGCAGAATAATGTCTCTTTGTCCCATGCTCTTCACAAAATGCTTCAAACTCACTTTATGTAAACTCACCACCTCTATCATGCCTCGAACATTTGATTCTAGCATTCATTTCATTCCCAACCATTGATTTGAAGATCTTAGATCTATTGAAAGCTTCTGATTTTTCTTTTAAGAATGTAACCTATGTCATTCTAGAGGAATCACCATTAAGTAACATGAAGTACCTTCACCTTGAAGACTCTTTGTTCTGGTAGGTCCGC
This sequence comes from Sequoia sempervirens, assembly GCA_007258455.2. Classification (NCBI taxonomy): domain Eukaryota; kingdom Viridiplantae; phylum Streptophyta; class Pinopsida; order Cupressales; family Cupressaceae; genus Sequoia; species Sequoia sempervirens. The sequence goes on from VDFB02174588.1 coordinate 48,716, forward strand.
ATAGATCAGTATGAATGAGCTCCAAAGGTCTTGTAGTGGAGTACTCTTTGGTCTTGAATTTTATCCTTGTTTGCTTTCCAATGTGACATTCTCTTCACATGGTGCTTGTAGGCTTGACAATCCTTGGCATGTCTCTCACTGCATGGATGGAACTGATCTTCACAAGGTTATGAAAGTTGGTGTGTCCTATCCTCTTATGCTACAACCAACATTCATTTGTCTGCCCTAGGAGACAGCTTCTTCCATTCACACCCTTAAGATTGTATAAGTTTCCTTCAGTCCTTGAACCTTCTACCACTTGAAATTTAAAAATGTGGGGATGCCTTAAGTTTAATCTCCAAAACCTAAGGTATGTTCCAACATTTCTAGGATTTCATTAGGATGCAAATTAACAAGGTGCATAGATTTTACTTTCAACCTCCAAGGTGAGTCAATCAGACCTAGATCTAATCCTTTTGAGTCTTAGGAATGAATTGGAAATGATTTGGAGTGATTACCCTAATTAGACTATATAACCTAATATGATAAATGCAAAATCTTAAAGATAAACAAATAGAAACAGTGATTTGCAAGTGGATCTAGTAAGTGCAGACTGATGTGTACCTGTCACCAAAAGTTGGATTCAACATAGACTCAGTCGCCCAAGGGTGAATGGGTCTTTGATAGGTGGTCCTAAAACTGTTTTTGTAGTCCTATAGTGTTGGATCTGAGCTCCTAATTGCTAGTTGCAAACTTGTTGGAATGCCGTCAATAAATTTTGTAGGTGAGTTCCCGTGTCTTGACAAGGTTGGTTACTCAAATGCAACAATTGACAAATTTCCTGCAATCTTCCTTTGATCATATCCAAACCTACAACCTGCATATTCAAAGAGGAAAATAATCTTGTGCCATATAGGGGCTTGCCTCAGTCAAACCCCATGTAAGTGTTCCCACTTCCACAATGGCAAAATGTCAATGATAAATGATAATGGAAATAAAGGAATGATGAAATCACAATGCTCTACAACTCACTACCCTTCAATGGTTACCTTGAAGGATTGAAGTCATACACAACACCTCAAGGATTTGGATCTTGCTTTGCTTGAATGCTTGAATGCTTTGGAGACCTACAAAAAGATGTTAGCCTTCACAAAACAATGGCAACATGAACACACATGTCAATGTTGGATCTTGAATTGCTGTAATAATGCTCTGAAATGTTGCTCTTGACTTGTTCTTGACAATAGTTTTTGCTCATGAATGCTAGATAGTGCGTGTTATTGTTAGATAGATTTCAAATGATAAAATGACTAGGTATTTATAGTTGTCTATCCAATTTCCCAAAAATTAGATTCCAAAAGCCGACACTTCATATTTGAATTTTGGATGTTAAAATTCTGCCAACAACATATTTGAATTTGTGTCTTGGCTAAGAAGGGGGACCCATTCACCCATGGGCGAATGGGTCTTGGCCCAAATTTCTAGGACACACTTGATCAGCGGCAAAATACACTTGATCGAGGGAAAAATAACAATTGGTTGTATTTATTTAATGCTTGCAATCTTTTGGAAAACGGTAAAAATTAGGCTTTGGGATGCATAATTTGAAAAATTAGAAGCTTAATCAAGTCCCATAAATTAGGGGGACAAAACATGTAAAAAACCAGACCAATTTTTTATTTATTTTTTGATTACAATAGCCAATGCAACATGCACCCGTTAAGGTTAGCTTTAAAACCAAAACGATGCGGAAAGCAACTCTAACCAAGGATGTACACCAGGATCCCGATGTTGGACAAGGTGTGAACATATAGTCAGAGGATCTGATGCAATGTAGAACTGAAAGAAAACTCTAACCAAGAATGCGTCTAGGATAGACGAGCATATGGTCAGAGGATCTGATGAATGCAAAGCTGAAAGTAACTCTAAGCAAGATGGCGCCGAGAGGTGGCGAGCATATGGTCAGAGGGTCCCTAAGCCTACTAACTGAAATTAAGTAGGCGGCAAGACGCTTATTCAGCGGGAAATACAATAAGCAAAGAAGGAGATAAATGAAAATGCCGATAGTACTACTGTTCAACTTACAATGAAATAGAGAGTGCCTGCCAAGAACATAAGATTAGAAGTTCTCCAATGCTGCAATAATGAAATATGATCACTGCAAAGCTTAATAAGACTTTCCAATCACAAACCCTTCACCAAAATGCATTTATCTAAACCTGATATGACAGACCAGCAACCTCAAAATGCACTAAAATGCTCATAAGTCTCTCCATACTCACCCAAAATGCATGAAACTGAATGCAATAGACCCTAGGACTGATGGCGCCCCTTTCCCAATGATGAAAACTCACACACAACCCCACATTTATTTCTTACACAACTCCCAATGCTGCTTGAAGAGGTATGGCCCTAGGAAGGGCGACTTGCTGAAGATAAATTCAAGGAAGCCTCTAAAAATTCTGCAGATTTGCACAATGGGTCGCCCCTAGCAATAACTCACAATGGTGAAGCACCCAGAATGATAATATTTTTATTTTTGAAAATGTGATCAAAACATACAATCAGCTAATGAAATCAGCAACTCCAAGATGAGACTGAAATACAAAACTTAGAACTCCAAAATGCAAGATACTCAACTAGAATGCAAAACAAACCTATTACAAACTATCTCTCAACTAGTTGCTATCTTTCAAGCAAGAAGATGAGCCATTGCTAGGAGATATGCTTTCCTTGAAGCGTGTGCCTGAAGACAATCCAACAGCATAACGGTATGGTAGACAAAAGATGAATTGAAGAGCTGAGGCCTGTATTTAAAGATTTGAGAGAATCTTCTAGAAACTTCAAGAAGGGCGCCCAAAATTCAAATTTGACTTTTACCTCATTTCCCTCCAAAAGTGGCATCCTTTTTCACCAGGTAAGAATTTTAATCTTTATTTAAAATAATCACCTCTCCAAGTTGGCGTCCCACTTCAAGCTTGATTTTTGACTTTAGAAAAATATAAAATTACCTCTAGATGAGGCGTCCACCCTTGAAGTCCCCTTTTTAGAACAACTTTAAGACATATGACTAGGTCAAGGGGTTATATCATTAAAATATAACATTATTTTAATTAAATTAACTCATCCCTCCAGAAAATGCATCAAAGAGTCAAAAATCAAAATACCAATCGAACTAGCTGAAGAAGAGAACCAACTACACTGAAATCAACAGGACCACTGCTAGAAATAGAATTTACTAAAAATAGTAAATTCGTGAAGGTGCTCGGATCACTATGCAGGTCATACCACTGCGAAGCTCTCTAAAAACCCACAAAGAATCCACAATCCAATCATCAAACTTCAAGCAACAACCTCCTCAAAAACAGGAAACCCTAATTTTCCCCTCCGAGTAGCCTACGGGTCTCCAGAATAGGCCAACGGTCAACTGAATCGATCACAAATGAGAAGGGGACATTACAAAACATAATGTGAAATTGTTAAGGTATACAATTTTCTACACTATATTTAGGCCCCACTTTAGTGAGACTATAATGTCTCCCTTGTCTACTGTTTATTTTTATGTTTCCAAATATGTTTTGAGATGTATTTTGCAATAGTTTGAGATGGACAAATATAGTGCATGCAATAGAGAGATTTGCAGCAATAATCAACTCAAATAAAATGATATATTCAAGAATATAAGAGGCTGAAATTTCCAAATTTATACTCTTAGCAAAATATACAATTTTTTCAAAACTATGAGCAAACCAGTTTCTTAAAATGCATTACATATCTTTTTCTGACATACCCAAAAAGTTTCAGGAACTTTGACCATGTGTTGTAGTTGCAACCAACAAGCTGATAACTCCAAAATTGCCTGCCAATCACCAAACCCTCACTTCACCACAAATCTGATATGCAACAATGAAGCAACCCTAGGCGCCACAAATGGAAGTGAAACCAGCTCCAAAACCTAGTTGTTTTGCTTAGGAAGAAACTCAAAACATATTTGAATTTGGTCAGCTCATTGCTTTCCATACACCACTTAAGCTCTTTTGCTTTTGGCTAACTGCCTCCAGTATGCATAAAACACTTCACTAGAAATTCACACACATTACTCTGCCTTCAATGTACTGCTGTCAACAGTTTTCTTTAATCGCATATTGAACACTTGTTCACCTTAATCACAAACTTGATCTTACTTTGATACCATCCGCAAGCATCAAAAAAGTTTCTCCTTGTTGGCCATCTTGAAATGTATGAACATGAAACGTGCAATGACCATATTGGGTCGGCTTCAACACATCTGCGGGAAAGGGAAATCAAATGCGGTCTGAGCCAGGAGATAAGCAGGACCTAATTCAAATCTACATGCATCTCTATGTTGGCACACTCCACAAAAACTTGGTGCAAGCAACTTTGAACAGTAAGTCAGCCCAACAAACATTCAACCCTTGAAATATTAATCTCTAGACAACAAGCGGTACCAGAGAGGCAAGATAACAACACGTGGATTACATCACAAGTAACAAATGATATTCAAGAATATTTCCATGCCCTTCTTTCACAGTTCTTCATGCATTAACATGCGGGCAAAAGCAAACAGATACAAAACCCGTATCTATCGCAAACCCAGACAACACAATCTTGAGATATAACTTTGACAGCTCAACTTGTGGTACACTTCAACAATTGAAACTTGAGGAAAGGTAACAGATAGACATTAGAAACATATCCTCCAAACTGCAAGACCATAATAACCTTCCATGACTGCAATAGTTAAGTCATCATTTTGTTTACTTAGGAAACTTCTGCAGTAACATCCAAGATCTGAAAACTGGAACACATACGCTGAATGCTTGATATTGCCTAACCGTCAAACTGTAGGAACATATCTTCAAATGTGGAGGAATACAGAGCATTCTTTGAAGCCTTTTCTGAGCACCTTCCTAAGCCATTGATTGTAAGAGATTCTTCTATGCAAATTACAACAACAGACAATGAATACAACATTCATAGAATCATATACCCATTCATGAGTAACATGACTTAGCAACTCATGACATCCTTCCTGATTGTAGCATATGCACAACCAACTACACACTGCCACCTTGTTGACAATAGAGACCATCATCATCAACAACCTCCATATTAATTGACATCAATGACAACCAACAAACTTCATACTATTGACATCAATGACAACACCTGCAACATCATCAATGACAACACTTGCGACATACTTGCAACAAAAAGTTTGGAATGAGAGGTCAAGATATTGATTCAATCATTGTTTTCATCCTATGGTAGAATAGATGAACAATTGCTCAATTTCAAGTTGGGGTTTGAAAATAAAATGCCAAGAATGAATCTCTTCTCTAACTTTCCTTTTAATTAAAATATTATATTTCATTTTCCCCTTCAAAGTGACTTTTAATTTTTTGTTTAATTTAACTTTACTTTTGGGCCCCAAATAAGTCACTTTTTAATAAATTTTCCAAATTTAATAAAATAATTAATTAAATACAAGATTCCCGTAAAATGAATGTCTTTAAACAACTTAATTTAAATAATTAATTATTCCCTTGCCATATCCCAATTAGCCTATGGGAATTAAATAGGCTAAGCGTCTTCCCCAATTGTGCATGCCTACGAAGGGGACATTACAACTACAAGTAGTGTCATTGTCACTCACACTAAAAGTATGTTGGCTATTTGAATCATCCACAAAAGAAGAATGTAGGGAAGTGGAAGCATTCAAGTGAGTATTTGTAGCTCTGTATCGCATAACTTCATTTCCCCTTCTGAAATATGCTAACCAAATTTTTCGAAGGAATAACACAAAAGAACCAGCAATAGATGATTGGATTAGCGTTAGCCTCAAATCAAAATCTGAACTAGAATGGAAGATACTGAACTTGAACTGAAGAAACTGAATTTGGAATAGAAGAACTACTCAACGTCAAGAATGTGCACTCAAGATCCCACTGAGGGCGAGGTGCTAACATATGACGGAGTCTAGAAAATTGAAATTAAGAACTATTAGGCGGATAACCAGCCATGAGAAACAATTCCACGCTACCACCAAATAGTGGGGGGAAAAGATTACAAATGAAAGCAATTCATCCGCTGCGGCGGGCATCCACAGAACTGTGGGGATTCACCACTATGAGTGGGTATAAGTTATTACAATAAAATTAACCACACTGGCGGTAAACCATCCAGGGGACTTATGTGAGAAGATACAGAAAGAAATTGCAGCAATTAAAAACTGGAACAGTACTACTGTTTGCAGTTTGTACAAATGAATAATAAGCTGCAAAATTACTTAGAAATTACAATGATCTTCAAACACAAGATGGATAGATGTTTTTCAATGTTTGTAGAACTTTCTAACAGCAGATAATAAATCAGAAATCAGAACTACTACAAACTGATACAAAACTGTGAAACTGGAAATATCAATCTGCAACTATGAGAATCAATGAAATCTTCATAACTCACTCAATTCTTCTCCGAATGACGTGAAACGAGTTGCAAATGCACCATACAAGTCTGGCGCCCAAGTTAGAATCCAGAAACAGCAACCAAAGTCCTTAATTTATTTGGCACGAATCCCAATGCAGCTCTAAATGGTACGGCCCCTTGAGAAAATCGACTTTGCAATATAAAATCAACAACTTCAAAATAAAATCTGATTTTTGGTGGAAGTTGGCGCCTCCAGTCAACAATTAGATTGCTCAAACACCCAGAACTAAATAAAAATCACTCAGCAAGATACGAACAGAAAACAGCTTCAGCTGTAGCAAAATCAGGAACTTCAAAACTGTAGAATTCACCAAATTTCTCAATCTTTATTGCTCAATCTGCTAGTCTGATGTGAGAAGCAGCAATGTTCCAACTAGGTGTTGTATTTCAAACACGAAATTGGGAATGGGCTAGGAGGTAGCATCCTCGAAGCAATAGCAAAATGTCCATAGTCATTTTGACAGCATAACAATAAGGTAATTGATGGATATCAAATGCTGGAGTCATGTCTTCATTTTATAAGAAATGAGAAACTCTTCAACTTCCTCAATTGGCACGCCAAAAGACAACCATTTGAATTCTCCTTATTTCCAAATTTCATAAAAATATATTCCTCATAAAGTGGCGTCCACTTTCCTCCAAGCATAATTTCAAAAATATAAAATATTAATATCACCTTATGACAAGGCGTACCCTTCAAGTCCCCTTTTTAAAACAACTTGCAAGTTGTATCCTTAGGCCAAGGGGGTCAATTGAAAAATATAACACTTATGCCAATACTTAGTAAATTTCAACAATAAAGGCTTGAGAAGAAGATATTGAAACATCCAATAAAATGCTCACTGAAGAGAAGACTGAAGACAACCAACTGCATACTGCCACAACCAACATTTACTAAAAATAGTAAATAAGATGAAATGCTACAAAAGCCAAGCCCAAGAAACCCTAATTTTCCACCTTATTCCAGTCTACGGGTTCCGGAATAGACTGAAGAATGCCAATGCTGATCACTGATGAGAAGGGGACATTACAGTCCGCCCTCCTCGAAATTGCTTGTCCCCAAGCAACTGCAAAGATGGATGCAACAAAATCTGTTCACCTTCCCACGTAGCATCTTCAAAAGGCAAATTCCTCCATCTCACCAAATATTCTTTGATTGTCCTTCTTCTCAAAGAACGTTCTCTAGTGTCAAGGATCTCTTCTGGAATCAACACTAAATGACCTTCCTCATCCAATGGAGGTAATTCTGATGTAGCCACCACATTGTGTCCAATTGCCTTCTTGAGGCGAGACACATGAAAAACATTATGTATTTTGCTTTCAGCTGGAAGTTCCAACTCATAAGCAACTTCACCAATCCTTTTGGTGATTTTGAAAGGACCATAAAAGCGTGGCTTCAACTTTTCTGCACCACTCTTCTTGAGAGAAGATTGTCTATATGGCTGAAGCCTCAAATATACCATGTCCCCAACTTCAAAAGACCTTTCCACACGCTGCTGATCAGCGTATAACTTCTGCTGATTTTGAGCTTGTTGCAGATTTTCCTTAAGAGTCTTCAAGATGTCCTGGCTTTGTTGCAACATATCCAAAGCCTGTGGGGCTCTACTATCACCAAACACTAGATCAACAAAGTTAGTAGCCTCATAACCATAAAGAGCCTTAAAAGGAGACATCTTAATTGACATGTGATAAGAAGAGTTGTAACAATACTCTCCTAAATGAAGCCATTTAATCCAAGCTCGCTGCTGTCCTGAAACATAGTTCCTTAGGTAGCCCTCTAACCACTTGTTAACAATTTCTGATTGCCCATCTGTTTGTGGGTGATAACTTGTGCTTGGAGTAAGCACTGTCCCACTCAATCTGAAGATCTCCTGCCAAAAAACACTTAGGAACTTGCTGTCCCTATCACTGACAATTGTTTTAGGCAACCCATGCAAACGGAACACCTCTCTAAAAAACAACTCAGCCACTTGAGCTGCTGTAAATGAAGTGGTAACAGCAAAGAAATGAGCAAATTTTGTTAGTCTATCAACCACAACAAATATACAGTCACGTCCTTGCACCTTGGGCAACCCCGTGATAAAATCCATGGCAATACTTTCCCACTTCTGATTTGGAATAGGCAAGGGCTGAAGTAAACCAGCAGGAAAAGAGTGTTCATTTTTATTCCTTTGACAAGTAGGACACTCTCTAATGTAATTCAAGACTTCATCTTTCAAACCTTTCCAAGTGAATCGTTCACGAATCTGCTTGTAAGTCTTGAAAATCCCTTGATGACCAGCAAGGGGAACATCATGAAAAGCTTGTAGAATCTTTTTCTTAAGCTTAGATTCTTGTACTAAAAAGATTCTATCTTTATAATAAATTAATCCATCAACCAACTTATACCTTCCATCAACCAATTGACCTTCTAACAAGCTGGTTGCAAACTGATTTTTAACATAATCAGCAGCAATTAATTCTTTCCAATCTGCTGATAACTCACAAATTGACTGCAAATGAGGCCTTCTAGAAAGTGCATCAGCAACTATATTATTTTTTCCTTTGACATATTCAATGTCAAAGTCATATGCTTGGAGTTTACTTACCCATTTTTGCTGCCTTTCATTCAATTCCTTTTGGCGCATAAAATGTTTAAGACTGTTGTGATCAGTCTTAACAACAAATTTACTTCCCACCAAGTATTGACGGAATTTAGACAAAGCATGCATGATGGCAAGCATCTCTTTGTCATAAATAGAGTAAGTTTTTTCTGCCCCTCTCAACTTTCTACTCTCGAAGACAATAGGATGTTTGTCTTGCATTAGGACAGCTCCAACTCCTTCTCCTGAAGCATCACATTGTAATTCAAAAGGTTTTGAGAAATCCGGAAGTGCCAATACTGGACACGAACTCATGATTTGTTTAAACTTATCAAAAACCTCTTGTGCTTGCTTAGTCCAAAGAAAAGCTCCTTTCTTTGTAAGATCTGTCAAAGGTGCAGCTTGATGAGAATAACCTTTTACAAATCTTCTATAGAATCCACATAACCCTAAAAAACCTCTCAAATGAGAAATAGTCTTAGGAGTTGGCCAATCAAGAATGGCCCTTATCTTTTCTGGATCCACTTTCACACCCTTTGAGCTGATAATGTGGCCAAGGTATAAAAGTTCTTCCATCCCAAACTCACACTTTGACTCTTTGGCGAATAGACATTCCGCCTCTAAAATGGTAAGCACTTCTTCCAAATGCTTAAGGTGCTCTTCCCAAGACTTACTGAATATGAGAATATCGTCGAAGAAGATGAGCACAAACTTCCTCAACTGCTGTCTAAAAATCTTGTTCATACAAGATTGGAATGTGGCTGGTGCATTTGTCAAACCAAAAGGCATGACAAGAAATTCAAAATGCCCAAAGTGGCATCTAACGCTGTCTTTTCTATATCCTCCTCCCTCATTCTGATTTGGTGATAGCCCGAACGAAGATCAATCTTTGAGAAGAACATTGCCCCATGGAGCTCATCAATAAGCTCATCAATCCTAGGGATAGGATATCTATTCTTGATGGTTTTCTGATTTAATGCGCGATAGTCAACACACATACGCATTGTACCATCTTTCTTTTTGACCAGCACTACTGCTGAGGCAAATGGACTCTTGCTTGGTCTAATAAAACCACTTTCCAACAGCTCCTTGATGGCCTTTTCAATTTCATCTTTCTGCCTCTTTGGATAGCGGTAAGGTGTAGTAATGACTGGTTTTGCTCCTTCTAATTCAATCACATGTTCAGAACCTCTTTCAGGAGGTCTTCCAGGAGGTAAGCTTCCAAAGACTTTACTTTTCTTTGAAAGTAAGGCTTGAATATCAGGATGATATTGCCTTTTTTCCTCAACCGGATCAGCTGGTAAAACCATACATTCAGCAGCCCATTCAACCTGATCATGGCGGATCAGCCTTTCCATCCTTTTCAAAGACACAATTCGAGGGCCTCCATTTGACATCCCTCTTAAAACAACCTTCTTTCCATTAGACTGAAATTTCAGCTCCATGGTTTGCAAATTCAATGTGATCTCACCAAGAGATCGCAGCCATTGTATGCCCAACACAACATCGAGTGTCTCCTATACCCACCACATAAAAATCATCCTTAATTTCATGATTCCCTAATTGCAAAGATAGATTAGGAATTCTCCTTGTGCAAGACATAGTGAAACCATCCGCAACCATTACTTTGAAGCCATCAAAATTTCAGTCTTTAAACCCTTTCTAGCAACTAGCCCTTCATCAATAAAATTGTGAGTTGCTCCAGTATCAATTAGGGCAACTATCCTTTGTGAATTTACCACTCCATGAACCCTAAAAGATTCATTCTTTTGAAAACTGGATAGTTGTGCAAAAGCACTACTATCTCCAACCTCTTCGGACTTGTCTTCTTGAACTTCTTCACCTTCACTACTTGCTGATTCGTATTGCTGATCAGACGAATCAGATTCTGATCCATAATCAGAATAGCCCTCCATTTGAACTACTTTGCCTCTTCCATATGTGGTGGCTTTCACCCAAAAGGCTCCGAACAAGTGAAACAAACTCCATCCTTTCTAAAATTTCATTCTTTGAGCTCTTGAGGCCGGCCTTGTTGTTTCTTAGGCAGGTTGAAGATATGGCTTTTATCCTTCTTATGGCTGAATGTTTTGAGTGGGGAAATTTAGGTCTTGGTGCTAATTCCATGCTCCTGCTTTCTGATAGCTTCATCCAATGTTGAGATCAAATGCTTTGACCAACCCTTCAATGGCTCAATGACCTTAAATAAGACTAAAGTCTTCTTCCGGTATCATTTGAGCGCATTCTTGACAACCTCGAAAATCAATACATAATTTTCCTAAAGATCCCTTCTTTGTTTCATTGTACCGTTTCCTCCCCAAACTTTAATTCGGATCTTTGGTGTCAAATCTCTCGTCAGCTTATTTATAAACTCTCCATAGTCACGAATAAGGTTGGCCAAGTGACCAAACCATGAGTCCACCATTCTGGTTCCTGCCATCTAAGTGCAAGGTAGCAAATTTGATAGCATCTTCTTCCGACATAGGTCTAAGGGAGAGGTAGTTATCTAACTTTTGCACCCATGACCTGGCTGTACACTTGTTACCACCATCAAAATGTTCCATAGTGATCTTTCCCAAAGCTTGGTAAAAATCATTTCTAGGGCCTGCAGGAGGACGTTGATCATTCCTACCACCATTTCTCCGACTCCTTTGATTCATGAATTGATCAAAGGTCCATGCTCCTCTCAAGTCAAGAGGTAAGGACACATACTCCATATAGGCTTGACGAGCATCATCAGCAAAGTTTGGAGTAGCCTCAACTGGTTGTTGCTCTTCCCTTGGTGTGAAAACAGGAAATAGGGGTCTAGAAGATGACCCACTATGAATTGTAGTATGCTGACCTACAATTCTATCTCTAGTATTCACCTCAGGACTGCCACTATTATTATTTCCATTCACTCCACTATTTTCTCCAGCTGAGTTATTTTGGGGCTGAATAATACTATGAGCTGGTTGCTGATCCAACTTGGATAACAAACGGGACATCATATCTATCATTCCGTCAAACTTTTTCTCCACTCTATCCCTCTCTTCATTATCTCTTCTTACTGAATCTGACATTATGATAGTTGTGTGATCAACCACTTCCACTGAATTATCTGAACCTTCCACTGTTTTACCAAGGTCTCTTAATACTTCTGAGAAGGTATCTGCCTCTGGAACGGGTGGAAACTGATGCTGATTTCTGGCCTGACTTCTAGTGTATGGCCTAGTGTCTCTGTCACTCATCAGTTAACTACTGCAATCAGCCACAGGATGGCAGGGTCTTCTGCTCTGATACCACTGAAATATGCCAACCAAATTTTTCGAAGGAATAACACAAAAGAACCAGCAATAGATGATTGGATTAGCGTTAGCCTCAAATCAAAATCTGAACTGGAATGGAAGATACTGAACTTGAACTGAAGAAACTGAATTTGGAATAGAAGAACTACTCAACGTCAAGAATGTGCACTCAAGATCCCACTGAGGGCGAGGTGCTAACATATGACGGAGTCTAGAAATTGAAATTAAGAACTATTAGGCGGATAACCAGCCATGAGAAACAATTCCACACTACCACCAAACAGTGGGGGGAAAAGATTACAAATGAAAGCAATTCATCCGCTGCGGCGGGCATCCACAGAACTGTGGGGATTCACCACTATGAGTGGGTATAAGTTATTACAATAAAATTAACCACACTGGCGGTAAACCATCCAGGGGACTTATGTAAGAAGATACAGAAAGAAATTGCAGCAATTAAAAACTGGAACAGTACTACTGTTTGCAGTTTGTACAAATGAATAATAAGCTGCAAAATTACTTAGAAATTACAATGATCTTCAAACACAAGATGGATAGATGTTTTTCAATGTTTGTAGAACTTTCTAATAGCAGATAATAAATCAGAAATCAGAACTACTGTTGATACAAAGCGTGAAGCTGAAATATCAATCTGCAGCTATGAGAATCGATAAATCTTCTTAACTCCTCCAATTCTTCTAGAATGGCCAAGAGCAGGTTGCAAATGCACCAGCCATTACTTAAGTTGAATCAAGCAACCAAAGTCCTTAATTTATTTGGCACGAATCCCACTGCAGCTCTAAATGGTACGGCCCCTTGAGAAAATCGACTTTGCAATATAAAATCAACAACTTCAAAATAAAATCTGATTTTTGGTGGAAGTTGGCGCCTCCAGTCAACAATTAGATTGCTCAAACACCCAGAACTAAATAAAAATCACTCAGCAAGATACGAACAGAAAACAGCTTCAGCTGTAGCAAAACCAGGAACTTCAAAACTGTAGAATCCACCAAATTTCTCAATCTTTATTGCTCAATCTGCTAGTCTGATGTGAGAAGCAACAATGTTCCAACTAGGTGTTGTATTTCAAACACGAAATTGGGAATGGGCTAGGAGGTAGCATCCTCGAAGCAATAGCAAAATGTCCATAGTCATTTTGACAGCATAACAATAAGGTAATTGATGGATATCCAATGCTAGAGTCATGTCTTCATTTTATAAGAAATGAGAAACTCTTCAACTTCCTCAATTGGCACGCCAAAAGACAACCATTTGAATTCTCCTTATTTTCAAACTTCATAAAAAATATATTACTCATAAAGTGGCGTCCACTTTCCTCCAAGCATAAATTCAAAAATATAAAATATTAATATCACCTTATGACAAGGCGTACCCTTCAAGTCCCCTTTTTAAAACAACTTGCAAGTTGTTTCCTTAGGCCAAGGGGTCAATTGAAAAATATAACACTTATGCCAATACTTAGTAAATTTCAACAAATAAGGCTTGAGAGGAAGATATTGAAACAACCAATAATTTGCTCACTGAAGAGAAGACTGAAGACAACCAACTGCATACTGCCACAACCATCATTTACTAAAAATAGTAAATAAAATGAAATGCTACAAAAGCCAAGCCCATGAAACCCTAATTTCCTCCTCATTCCAGTCTACGGGTTCCGGAATAGACTGAAGAATGCCAATGCCGATCACTGATGAGAAGGGGACATTACAGTCCGCCCTCCTCGAAATTGCTTGTCCCCAAGCAACTGCAAAGATGGATGCAACAAAATCTGTTCACCTTCCCACGTAGCATCTTCAATAGGCAAATTCCTCCATCTCACCAAATATTCTTTGATTGTCCTTCTTCTCAAAGAACGTTCTCCAGTGTCAAGGATCTCTTCTGGAATCAACACTAAATGACCTTCCTCATCCAATGGAGGTAATTCTGATGTAGCCACCACATTGTGTCCAATTGCCTTCTTGAGGCGAGACACATGAAAAACATTATGTATTTTGCTTTCAGTTGGAAGTTCCAACTCATAAGCAACTTCACCAATCCTTTTGGTGATTTTGAAAGGACCATAAAAGCGTGGCTTTAACTTTTCTGCACCACTCTTCTTGAGAGAAGATTGTCTATATGGCTGAAGCCTCAAATAGACCATGTCCCCAACTTCAAAAGACCTTTCCACACACTGCTGATCAGCGTATAACTTCTACTGATTCTGAGCTTGTTGCAGATTTTCCTTAAGAGTCTTCAAGATGTCCTGGCTTTGTTGCAACATATCCAAAGCCTGTGGGGCTCTACTATCACCAAACACTAGATCAACAAAGTTAGTAGCCTCATAACCATAAAGAGCCTTAAAAGGAGACATCTTAATTGACATGTGATAAGAAGAGTTGTAACAATACTCTCCTAAATGAAGCCATTTAATCCAAGCTCGCTGTTGTCCTGAAACATAGTTCATAGGTAGCCTCTAACCCTTGTTAACAATACGATTGCTATCTGTTTTGTGGGTGATAACATGTGGGTAATACGCCCTCAATCTGAGCCTCACCTTAAAAACACTTAGGAACTTAACATCCCTATCAGCGACCTTAATTTGTTTTAGGCAACTTCCATACAAGCAGACACCTCTCTAAAAAACAACTCAGCCACTTGAGCTGCTGTAAATGAAGTGGTAACAGCAAAGAAATGAGCAAATTTTGTTAGTCTATCAACCACAACAAATATACAGTCACGTCCTTGCACCTTGGGCAACCCCGTGATAAAATCCATGGCAATACTTTCCCACTTCTGATTTGGAATAGGCAAGGGCTGAAGTAAACCAGCAGGAAAAGAGTGTTCATTTTTATTCCTTTGACAAGTAGGACACTCTCTAATGTAATTCAAAACTTCATCTTTCAAACCTTTCCAAGTGAATCGTTCACGAATCTGCTTGTAAGTCTTGAAAATCCCTTGATGACCAGCAAGGGGAACATCATGAAAAGCTTGTAGAATCTTTTTCTTAAGCTTAGATTCTTGTACTAAAAAGATTCTATCTTTATAATAAATTAATCCATCAACCAACTTATACCTTCCATCAACCAATTGACCTTCTAACAAGCTGGTTGCAAACTGATTTTTAACATAATCAGCAGCAATTAATTCTTTCCAATCTGCTGATAACTCACAAATTGACTGCAAATGAGGCCTTCTAGAAAGTGCATCAGCAACTATATTATTTTTTCCTTTGACGTATTCAATGTCAAAGTCATATGCTTGGAGTTTACTTACCCATTTTTGCTGCCTTTCATTCAATTCCTTTTGGCGCATAAAATGTTTAAGACTGTTTTGATCAGTCTTAACAACAAATTTACTTCCCACCAAGTATTGACGGAATTTAGACAAAGCATGCATGATGGCAAGCATCTCTTTGTCATAAATAGAGTAAGTTTTTTCTGCCCCTCTCAACTTTCTACTCTCGAAGACAATAGGATGTTTGTCTTGCATTAGGACAGCTCCAACTCCTTCTCCTGAAGCATCACATTGTAATTCAAAAGGTTTTGAGAAATCCGGAAGTGCCAATACTGGACACGAACTCATGATTTGTTTAAACTTATCAAAAACCTCTTGTGCTTGCTTAGTCCAAAGAAAAGCTCCTTTCTTTGTAAGATCTGTCAAAGGTGCAGCTTGATGAGAATAACCTTTTACAAATCTTCTATAGAATCCACATAACCCTAAAAAACCTCTCAAATGAGAAATAGTCTTAGGAGTTGGCCAATCAAGAATAGCCCTTATCTTCTCTGGATCCACTTTCACACCCTTTGAGCTGATAATGTGGCCAAGGTATAAAAGTTCTTCCATCCCAAACTCACACTTTGATTCTTTGGCGAATAGACATTCCGCCTCTAAAATGGTAAGCACTTCTTCCAAATGCTTAAGGTGCTCTTCCCATGACTTACTGAATATGAGAATATCGTCGAAGAAGATGAGCACAAACTTCCTCAACTGCTGTCTAAAAATCTTGTTCATACAAGATTGGAATGTGGCTGGAGCATTTGTCAAACCAAAAGGCATGACAAGAAATTCAGAATGCCCAAAGTGGCATCTAAATGCTGTCTTTTCTATATCCTCCTCCCTCATTCTGATTTGGTGATATCCTGAACGAAGATCAATCTTTGAGAAGAACATTGCCCCATGGAGCTCATCAATGAGCTCATCAATCCTAGGGATAGGATATCTATTCTTGCTGGTTTTCTGATTTAATGCGCGATAGTCAACACACATACGCATTGTACCATCTTTCTTTTTGACCAGCACTACTGCTGAGGCAAATGGACTCTTGCTTGGTCTAATAAAACCACTTTCCAACAGCTCCTTGATGGCCTTTTCAATTTCGTCTTTCTGCCTCTTTGGATAGCGGTAAGGTGTAGTAATGACTGGTTTTGCTCCTTCTTCTAATTCAATCACATGTTCAGAACCTCTTTCAGGAGGTCTTCCAGGAGGTAAGCTTCCAAAGATTTTACTTTTCTTTGAAAGTAAGGCTTGAATATCAGGATGATATTGCCTTTTTTCCTCAACCGGATCAGCTGGTAAAACCATACATTCAGCAGCCCATTCAACTTGATCATGGCGGATCAGCCTTTCCATCCTTTTCAAAGACACAATTCGAGGGCCTCCATTTGACATCCCTCTTAAAACAACTTTCTTTCCATTAGACTGAAATTTCAGCTCCATGGTTTGCAAATTCAATGTGATCTCACCAAGAGATCGCAGCCATTGTATGCCCAACACAACATCAGTGTCTCCTATACCCACCACATAAAAATCATCCTTAATTTCATGATTCCCTAATTGCAAAGATAGATTAGGAATTCTCCTTGTGCAAGACATAGTGAAACCATCCGCAACCATTACTTTGAAACCATCAAAATTTTCAGTCTTTAAACCTTTTCTAGCAACTAGCCCTTCATCAATAAAATTGTGAGTTGCTCCAGTATCAATTAGGGCAACTATCCTTTGTGAATTTACAACTCCATGAACCCTAAAAGATTCATTCTTTTGAAAACTGGATAGTTGTGCAAAAGCACTACTATCTCCAACCTCTTCGGACTTGTCTTCTTGAACTTCTTCACCTTCACTACTTGCTGATTCGTATTGCTGATCAGACGAATCAGATTCTGATCCATAATCAGAATAGCCCTCCATTTGAACTACTTTGCCTCTTCCATAGCAACGGTGGCCTTTCACCCAAGGCTCACGACAAGTGAAGCAAACTCCATCCTTTCTAAGCTGTTCTTTGAGCTCTTCGGACAGCCTTGGTGGAAACTTCTTGGGCAGATTTGAAGATGGCTTTTTATCCTTCTTATGGCTGAATGTTTTTGAGTGAAATTTAGGTCTTGGGGCTGCTAATTCCATGCTCCTAGCTTTCTTGATAGCTTCATCCAATGTTGGAGGATCAAATGCTTTGACCCAACCCTTCAATGGCTCCATTAAACCTTCAGCAAAAAGGACTACAAGTCTTCTTTCAGTAATGTTGGGCACCATTACTGACAACCTCTGAAAATCAGCCACATAACTTTCTAAAGATCCTTGCTGTTTCAACTGTGCCAATTCTCTAAACTTCAATTCCGGATCTTTGGTGTCAAATCTCTCAATCAGCTTATTTGTAAACTCTCCATAAGTGCGAATAAGGTTGTGGCCAAGAGTGACCAAACCGTGAGTCCACCATTCATGAGCTATGCCATCTAAGTGCAAGGTAGCAAATTTGATAGCATCTTCTTCCGGCATAGGTCTAAGGGAGAGGTAGTTATCTAACTTTTGCACCCATGACCTAGCTGTACACTTGTTACCACCATCAAAATGTTCCATAGTGATCTTTCCCAATGCTTGGTAAAAATCATTTCTAGGGCCTGCAGGAGGACGTTGATCATTCCTACCACCATTTCTCCTACTCCTTTGATTCATGAATTGATCAAAGGTCCATGCTCCTCTCAAGTCAAGAGGTAAAGAAACATACTCCATATAGGCTTGACGAGCATCATCAGCAAAGTTTGGAGTAGCCTCAACTGGTTGTTGCTCTTCCCTTGGTGTGAAAACAGGAAAGAGGGGTCTAGAGGATGACCCACTATGAATTGTAGTATGCTGACCTACAATTCTGTCCCTAGTATTCACCTCAGGACTGCCACTGTTATTATTTCCATTCACTCCACTATTTTCTCCAGCTGAGTTATTTTGGGGCTGAATAATACTCTGAGCTGCTTGCTGATCCAACTTGGATAACAAACGGGATATCATATCTATCATCCCGTCAAACTTCTTCTCCACTCTATCCCTCTCATCATTATCTCTTCTTACTGAATCTGACATTATTACAGTTGTGTGATCAACCACTTCCACTGAATTCTCTGAACCTTCCACTGTTTTACCAAGGTCTTTAATACTTGAGAGTATACGCACAGGCAGGTGGGCGAGTACTGATTTCAAAGCACGACTTCAGTGTAGCAGCTGGTAATACCGTCGCCATCGATTAACTCACGCAGTATTACAGGGATGGCGGTCTTACGCTCTGCTTAAAAAAGTATGCTAACCAATTTTTTCGAAGGAATAACACAAAATAACCAGCAATAGATGATTGGATTAGCGTTAGCCTCAAATCAAAATCTGAACTTGAATGGAAGATACTGAACTTGAACTGAAGAAACTGAAATTGAATAGAAGAACTACTCAACGTCAAGAATGTGCACTCAAGATCCCACTGAGGGCGAGGTGCTAACATATGACGGAGTCTAGAAATTGAAATTAAGAACTATTAGGCGGATAACCAGCCATGAGAAACAATTCCACGCTACCACCAAACAGTGGGGGGAAAAGATTACAAATGAAAGCAATTCATCCGCTGCGGCGGGCATCCACAGAACTGTGGGGATTCACCACTATGAGTGGGTACAAGTTATTACAATAAAATTAACCACACTGGCGGTAAACCATCCAGGGGACTTATGTGAGAAGATACAGAAAGAAATTGCAGCAATTAAAAAACTGGAACAGTACTACTGTTTGCAGTTTGTACAAATGAATAATAAGCTGCAAAATTACTTAGAAATTACAATGATCTTCAAACACAAGATGGATAGATGTTTTTCAATGTTTGTAGAACTTTCTAACAGCAGATAATAAATCAGAAATCAGAACTACTACAAACTGATACAAAACTGTGAAACTGGAAATATCAAACTGCAACTATGAGAATCAATGAAATCTTCATAACTCACTCAATTCTTCTCCGAATGACGTGAAACGAGTTGCAAATGCACCATACAAGTCTGGCGCCCAAGTTAGAATCCAGAAACAGCAACCAAAGTCCTTAATTTATTTGGCACGAATCCCAATGCAGCTCTAAATGGTACGGCCCCTTGAGAAAATCGACTTTGCAATATAAAATCAAAAACTTCAAAATAAAATCTGATTTTTGGTGGAAGTTGGCGCCTCCAGTCAACAATTAGATTGCTCAAACACCCAGAACCAAATAAAAATCACTCAGCAAGATACGAACAGAAAACCGCTTCAGCTGTAGCAAAACCAGGAACTTCAAAACTGTATAATTCACCAAATTTCTCAATCTTTATTGCTCAATCTGCTAGTCTGATGTGAGAAGCAGCAATGTTCCAACTAGGTGTTGTATTTCAAACACGAAATTGGGAATGGGCTAGGAGGTAGCATCCTCGAAGCAATAGCAAAATGTCCATAGTCATTTTGACAGCATAACAGTAAGGTAGTTGATGGATATCAAATGCTGGAGTCATGTCTTCATTTTATAAGAATTGAGAAACTCTTCAACTTCCTCAATGGTACGCCAAAAGACAATTATTTGAATTCTCCTTATTTTCAAATTTCAAAAAAATATATTCCTCATAAAGTGGCGTCCACTTTCCTCCAAGCATAAATTCAAAAATATAAAATATTAATATCACCTTATGACAAGGCGTACCCTTCAAGTCCCCTTTTTAAAACAACTTGCAAGTTGTATCCTTAGGCCAAGGGGTGGTCAATTGAAAAATATAACACTTATGCCAATACTTGGTAAATTTCAACAATTAAGGCTTGAGAGGAAGATATTGAAACAACCAATAACATGCTCAACTGAAGTGATGACTGAAGACAACCAAACATGCGCTGCAGCCGCATTTACTAAAATAGTAAAAGCAGATGAAATGCTACCAGCCAAGCCCAAAACCCTAATTTTCCACCTTATTCAGATACTCACGAGTTTAGGAATAGGCCGAAGAGCCTGTCAGAAATCCTTTGATAGAGGATTCTGGTCCGCCCTCCTCGAAATTGCTTGTCCCCAAGCAACTGCAAAGATGGATGCAACAAAATCTGTTCACCTTCCCACGTAGCATCTTCAATAGGCAAATTCCTCCATCTCACCAAATATTCTTTGATTGTCCTTCTTCTCACAGAACGTTCTCTAGTGTCAAGGATCTCTTCTGGAATCCTTTTCGGCTGGCCTTCCCTCAATCAATGGAGTATTTGGATATAGCCACCACATTGTCCAGTATGCCTTCTTGGTAGAACCGCGAGCATTACATATGTTTTTGCTTTGGGTTAGGTTCAACTCATGGCAACTTCACCAATCCTTTGGTGATTTGAAAGGACCATAAAAGGCGTGGCTTCAACTTTTGCCTCTTCTTGAAGATTGTCTATATGTTGAAATCAAATAGACCATGTCCCCAACTTCAAAGGACCTTTCCACACGCTGCTGATCAGCGTATAACTTCTGCTGATTCTGAGCTTGTTGCAGATTTTCCTTAAGAGTCTTCAAGATGTCCTGGCTTTGTTGCAACATATCCAAAGCTTGTGGGGCTCTACTATCACCAAACACTAAATCAACAAAATTAGTAGCCTCATAACCATAAAGTACTTTAAAAGGAGACATCTTAATTGACATGTGATAAGAAGAGTTGTAACAATACTCTCCTAAATGAAGCCATTTAATCCAAGCTCGCTGCCGTCCTGAAACATAGTTCCTTAGGTAGCCCTCACCGCCACTTGTTAACAATTTCTGATTGCTTATCTGTTTGTGGGTGATAACGTATGGAGTATGTCCTCAATCACGAAGATCTTCTGCCAAAAAACACTTAGGAACTTGCTGTCCCTATCACTGACAATTGTTTTAGGTAACCCATGCAAACGGAAAACCTCTTTGAAAAACAACTCAGCCACTTGAGCTGCTGTAAATGAAGTGGTAACAGCAAAGAAATGAGCAAATTTTGTTAGTCTATAAACCACAACAAATATACAGTCACGTCCTTGCACCTTGGGCAACCCCGTGATAAAATCCATGGCAATACTTTCCCACTTCTAATTTGGAATAGGCAAGGGCTGAAGTAAACCAGCAGGAAAAGAGTGTTCATTTTTATTCCTTTGACAAGTAGGACACTCTCTAATGTAATTCAAGACTTCATCTTTCAAACCTTTCCAAGTGAATCGTTCTCGAATCTGCTTGTAAGTCTTGAAAATCCCTTGATGACCAGCAAGGGGAACATCATGAAAAGCTTGTAGAATCTTTTTCTTAAGCTTAGATTCTTGTACTAAAAAGATTCTATCTTTATAATAAATTAATCCATCAACCAACTTATACCTTCCATCAACCAATTGACCTTCTAACAAGCTGGTTGCAAACTGATTTTTAACATAATCAGCAGCAATTAATTCTTTCCAATCTGCTGATAACTCACAAATTGACTGCAAATGAGGCCTTCTAGAAAGTGCATCAGCAACTATATTATTTTTGCCTTTGACATATTCAATGTCAAAGTCATATGCTTGGAGTTTACTTACCCATTTTTGCTGCCTTTCATTCAATTCCTTTTGGCGCATAAAATGTTTAAGACTGTTGTGCTCAGTCTTAACAACAAATTTACTTCCCACCAAGTATTGACGGAATTTAGACAAAGCATGCATGATGGCAAGCATCTCTTTGTCATAAATAGAGTAAGTTTTTTCTGCCCCTCTCAACTTTCGGCTCTCGAAGATAATAGGGTGTTTGTCTTGCATTAGGACAGCTCCAACACCTTCTCCTGAAGCATCACATTGTAATTCAAAAGGTTTTGAAAAATCCGGAAGTGCCAATACTGGACATGAACTCATGATTTGTTTAAACTTATCCAAAACCTCTTGTGCTTGCTTAGTCCAAAAGAAAGCTCCTTTCTTTGTAAGATGCATCAAAGGTGCGGCTTGATGAGAATAGCACACAAAATCTTCTATAGAATCCATAACCCTAAAGCCTCTCAAATGAAATGATCTTGAGAGTTGGCCAATCAGAATAGCGCCTCTTTCTTCCAGATCACTTTCACCCTTCCAGGCTGATAATGTGGCTAAAGGTATAAAAGAAAGTTCTTCCATCTAAACTCACACTTACGACTCTTTTGTGGGAATAAACATTCCTCCTCTAAAATGTTAAGCACTTCTTCCAAATGCTTAAGGTGCTCTTCCCATGACTTACTGAATATGAGAATATCGTCGAAGAAGATGAGCACAAACTTCCTCAACTGCTGTCTAAAAATCTTGTTCATACAAGATTGGAATGTCGCTGGAGCATTTGTCAAACCAAAAGGCATGACAAGAAATTCAAAATGCCCAAAGTGGCATCTAAATGCTGTCTTTTCTATATCCTCCTCCCTCATTCTGATTTGGTGATATCCTGAACGAAGATCAATCTTTGAGAAGAGCATTGCCCCATGGAGCTCATCAATGAGCTCATCAATCCTAGGGATAGGATATCTATTCTTGATGGTTTTCTGATTTAATGCGCGATAGTCAACACACATACGCATTGTTCCATCTTTCTTTTTGACCAGCACTACTGCTGAAGCAAATGGACTCTTGCTTGGTCTAATAAAGCCACATTCCAACAGCTCCTTGATGGCTTTTTCAATTTCATCTTTTTGCCTCTTTGGATAGCGGTAAGGTGTAGTAATGACTGGTTTTGCTCCTTCTTCTAACTCAATCACATGCTCAGAACCTCTTTCAGGAGGTCTTCCGATGCTTCCAGGGGCTTTCTTTGAAAGTAAGGCTTGGTGCTCGAGTTGATATGTGCCTTTTTTTCCTCAGCGGATGTTGGTGTGCTTGTTAATGACATTCCAACCGGTCATGTTGATCAGCCTTTCCCATCCCTTTTCAAAGACACGGTACAGAGGCCTCAGTTGACATCCTCTTAGTAACCTTCTTGATTAAGACTGAAATTTCAGCTCCATGTTTCAATTTATTGTGGTCTCCCAGAATTATAGCCATTATGTCTTAACCTTTGGTGTCTCCTATGCCACCACATAAAATCATCTTGTTCATGGTTCCTAATTGCAAGATGATCCAGGAATTCTCCTTGTGCAAGACATAGTGAAACCATCCGCAACCATTACTTTGAAACCATCAAAATTTTCAGTCTTTAAACCTTTTCTAGCAACTAGCCCTTCATCAATAAAATTGTGAGTTGCTCCAGTATCAATTAGGGCGACTATCCTTTGTGAATTTACCACTCCATGAACCCTAAAAGATTCATTCTTTTGAAAACTGGATAGTTGTGCAAAAGCACTACTATCTCCAACCTCTTCGGACTTGTCTTCTTGAACTTCTTCACCTTCACTACTTGCTGATTCGTATTGCTGATCAGACGAATCAGATTCTGATCCATAATCAGAATAGCCCTCCATTTGAACTACTTTGCCTCTTCCATAGCAACGGTGGCCTTTCACCCAAGGCTCACGACAAGTGAAGCAAACTCCATCCTTTCTAAGCTGTTCTTTGAGCTCTTCGGACAGCCTTGGTGGAAACTTCTTGGGCAGATTTGAAGATGGCTTTTTATCCTTCTTATGGCTGAATGTTTTTGAGTGAAATTTAGGTCTTGGGGCTGCCAATTCCATGCTCCTAGCTTTCTTGATAGCTTCATCCAATGTTGGAGGATCAAATGCTTTGACCCATCCCTTCAATGGCTCCATTAAACCTTCAGCAAAAAGGACTACAAGTCTTCTTTCAATAATGTTGGGCACCATTACTGACAACCTCTGAAAATCAGCCACATAACTTTCTAAAGATCCTTGCTGTTTCAACTGTGCCAATTCTCTAAACTTCAATTCCGGATCTTTGGTGTCAAATCTCTCAATCGGCTTATTTGTAAACTCTCCATAAGTGCGAATAAGGTTGTGGCCAAGAGTGACCAAACCGTGAGTCCACCATTCATGAGCTATGCCATCTAAGTGCAAGGTATGCGTTGATAGCATCTTCTAACCCATGGGGTCTAAGGGAGTAGTTATCAACATACTGCACCCTTGACTTTGTTTGTGCAGCATTACCACCATCAAAATGTTTTATGATCTTTTCTAAACATTAAAAAATCATTTCTAGGGCCTGCAGGAGGACGTTGATCATTCCTACCACCATTTCTCCGACTCCTTTGATTCATGAATTGATCAAAGGTCCATGCTCCTCTCAAGTCAAGAGGTAAGGATACATACTCCATATAGGCTTGGCGAGCATCATCAGCAAAGTTTGGAGTAGCCTCAACTGGTTGTTGCTCTTCCCTTGGTGTGAAAACAGGAAAGAGGGGTCTAGAAGATGACCCACTATGAATTGTAGTATGCTGACCTACAATTCTATCTCTAGTATTCACCTCAGGACTGCCACTATTATTATTTCCATTCACTCCACTATTTTCTCCCGCTGAGTTATTTTGGGGCTGAATAATACTCTGAGCTGCTTGCTGATCCAACTTGGATATAAGCGGACCATATCTATCATTCAAGTCAAAACTTTTTATAAACTCTATCCCTCTTCGACATCTGTTGCCTGGATACGACATTATGATAGTTGTGTGATCAACCACTTCCACTGAATTATCTGAACCTTCCACTGTTTTACCAAGGTCTCTTAATACTTCTGAGAAGGTATCTGCCTCTGGAACGGGTGGAAACTGATGCTGATTTCTGGCCTGACTTCTAGTGTATGGCCTAGTGTCTCTGTCACTCATCAGTTAACTACTGCAATCAGCCACAGGATGGCAGGGTCTTCTGCTCTGATACCACTGAAATATGCTAACCAAATTTTTCGAAGGAATAACACAAAAGAACCAGCAATAGATGATTGGATTAGCGTTAGCCTCAAATCAAAATCTGAACTGGAATGGAAGATCGAGCAGGCCGGCGAATTTGGAATGGAAGAACTTCTCCAACGTCAAGAATGTGCACTCAAGATCCCACTTGAGGCGAGGAATTGCTAACATATGACGGAGTCTAGAAATTGAAATTAAGAACTATTAGGCGGATAACCAGCCATGAGAAAACAATTCCACGCTACCACCAAACAGTGGGGGGAAAAGATTACAAATGAAAGCAATTCATCCGCTGCGGCGGGCATCCACAGAACTGTGGGGATTCACCACTATGAGTGGGTATAAGTTATTACAATAAAATTAACCACACTGGCAGTAAACCATCCAGGGGACTTATGTAAGAAGATACAGAAAGAAATTGCAGCAATTAAAAACTGGAACAGTACTACTGTTTGCAGTTTGTACAAATGAATAATAAGCTGCAAAATTACTTAGAAATTACAATGATCTTCAAACGCAAAGATGGATAGATGTTTTCAATGTTTGTAGAGCTTTCTAACTTATTGAGATAATAAATCGGAAGTAGAACTACCACATTTTATTTTAAAAGCGTAGAAGCTGAAGCCCTCAATCTTAGTATGAGAATCAATAGAAATCTTCATAACTCACTCAATTCTTCTCCGAATGACGTGAAACGAGTTGCAAATGCACCTTACAAGTCTGGCGCCCAAGTTAGAATCTAGAAACAGCAACCAAAGTCCTTAATTTATTTGGAACAAATTCCAATGCAGCTCTAAATGGTACGGCCCCTTGAGAAAATTGACTTTGCAATATAAAATCAACAACTTCAAAATAAAATCTGATTTTTGGTGGAAGTTGGCGCCTCCAGTCAACAATTAGATTGCTCAAACACCCAGAACTAAATAAAAATCACTCAGCAAGATATGAACAGAAAACAGCTTCAGCTGTAGCAAAACCAAGAACTTCAAAACTGTAAAATTCACCAAAATTCTCAACCTTTATTGCTCAATCTGCTAGTCTGATGTGAGAAGCAGTAATGTTCCAACTAGGTGTTGTATTTCAAACACGAAATTGGGAATGGGCTAGGAGGTAGCATCCTCGAAGCAATAGCAAAATGTCCATAGTCATTTTGACAGCATAACAATATGGTAATTGATGGATATCAAATGCTGGAGTCATGTCTTCATTTTATAAGAAATGAGAAACTCTTCAACTTCCTCAATTGGCACGCCAAAAGACAACCATTTGAATTCTCCTTATTTTCAAATTTCATAAAATATATTCCTCATAAAGTGGCGTCCACTTTCCTCCAAGCATAAATTCAAAAATATAAAATATTATTATCACCTTATGACAAGGCGTACCCTTCAAGTCCCCTTTTTAAAACAACTTGCAAGTTGTATCCTTAGGCCAAGGGGTCAATTGAAAATTATAACACTTATGCCAATACTTAGTAGATTTCAACAAATTAAGCTTGAGAGGAAGATATTGAAACAACCAATAATATGCTCACTGAAGAGAAGACTGAAGACAACCAACTGCATACTGCCACAACCAACATTTACTAAAAATAGTAAATAAGATGAAATGCTACAAAAGCCAAGCCCAAGAAACCCTAATTTTCCACCTTATTCCAGTCTACGGGTTCCGGAATAGACTGAAGAATGCCAATGCTGATCACTGATGAGAAGGGGACATTACACCTTCCTTGTAGTCATTTTGTTTGTGTTTAAGAAGGCACAAGTTGGAATGCATATACACTAAATTCTTTGCATTTTTTTAGTACAATTTGTTGCACTCTATTGAGTAGATGGAGTATGTACTTCAATTCCAATCATACACAAATGAATCAGCAACCTTTTAAGGAAAAGTTAGGGAGTTAGAGTTATAAAATTATAAATGAAACTTCAAACTTGAAAATGCTTATCTTTTAGATATAACATAAAAAAACTTGCAATAAAGCTTTGATCATAAGAGGTTGTAGTTGTTGGAATTGTTGGCCATGGACATACCACCAACTATTAGCATCCTCCTTTAATTTCTCATGAAGAGCAGAAAAACTTTGACCATTGGAGTAGATAAAATCAAACGTGGCTATGTCCTCCAAATTAGGATGAAGAGTGTAGCAAATGCTTGCTTGTACCCTTCACTGACTTGCAAATCTTTGTATGGTGCAACCCTTTCCGACATAGAAAGGATCTAAACATTGTAATATTTTGGAATCAATGCGAAGGCAAGATGTAGTAGGTGGTCATTTTGTTCCATCACTCAACAATAATTGCTTGCAGCTAGCTATTAGAGGAAAGTTTCTTAGGATCTTACTCCCTCATTTATGATGGCCTTCATTTTATCAATCATTAACACTATTTTATATCTCTTCCAAACATGGCTTATCCATGCTAGTATAGCCGATCAAACTCAAAATGGACTCGGTGAAACTAAGAAGGTATTCCACACAATTCCACCAACTATCATCTAGGATCATTTGTTAAATATTTGTTACCTTGTCGCTAGTGGATTGCCTCATTATGGACCAAAGTTGGCTGATGAACATGATAGAATGTGCCTTCTAAATCTTTACAAGTTGTTATCTCTGTTTTTAGTTTATTTTTTAAATTTGAATAAAAGAGACATTTTTTTTCTTGGATGCTTGTGGTGGATTCATCAAGGTTCAGTTGGATCCTTCCCAAGTTTGTATAGAACGGATCTATCATGGTTTTCTTGCACCCTATGTGGATCCATAGGCATAACATGCTTGGATCTCGGCATGGCAAGGGATGAATCAGCTACTTAGTTTTAAGTACAGACACAAAAGATCATAGCATGCATTCAACTTGGTGAATATTGGTTGGTCTTCAGAGTTGACTGCCCCTTATTTTATAGAGCTTCCACATATTGACTAGACAATATAGTCTCTAACCTAACACAAGAAGGTTATAAAAAAAATTCCATCTTAGGTTTGGAGTGTACTAATGTAATTTCTCTTAGTTGATGGGGTTCTCTTTGCCAGGTTAAAATTATCTTAATCTAGACAAAAGTTCTCTTGCTGTTTTCTTGGACCAATTTTATCACACACTATTATTAGCTCATATATATTTCTCAGTCTAAGGGATATATTTATGCAGATAGTAGTGCATTGGAGAGTTTTAGATCATTTGGGTAAGCAACTTTAAATCTGGCATTTTGGGTCTCACTACTAGATGCATCATCAGCTGGAGAAGTTCACTTATATTAGAGTTTGACTCCTTATTTGTATGAATTCACTTTCAGTCTTTGATTTCTTAAATGTTTTGATGGTCATTTGCAATGAAGGTTACTGTCTAATTAGTGTTAAAATATTATTGTATTTTGATCTATAAGTTAAAATTCTCAATCATATCTCACTTTGAGGCTCATAATGTCGAATAGCATTTTGAATCTCATAAAACCTGATTCACTAATGTCCTTGGGCTTGCTATTGATAAACATTTTTATCAACAATATTTATCTTGTACATCTAAATAATTGGCAAGCCACTCTCTTAATGTTGTAAGAGGCTTCATATATATATCTGATATCATGATTCATGACAAATGTGTTTGCCTTGGGCAAGAACCCCGGTGCACAAACAATTGTTTTGTATTGGTTTCAAACTCTTTTATTTATTTATGCCTAAAATTTGACAAATCTGTTTATTTTTAAATATTCCACAGCATAAAAGCTCACATGGTTTTGTGTAGCCACGACTAGAGTAAGGAGACAAGGACCTATTTTTTTAATAGGTAAAGTGGTTATTGCAGGTTGCAGAGTTAATTGAGGAACAACTTGTTTTACTTGGGTGTGTAGCAATTGAGGACAAGCTACAAGACGGTGTTCCCACGTGCATTCACACTTTGCTTCAGGCTGGTATCAAAATTTGGGTTTTGACTGGAGACAAGTTGGAAACTGCAATAAATGTTGGTTATGGTATGCAGAGTTTTTTACCCTAGCAATTGTCTTATAATATTGACTTGACCAACAGGAATTTTTTTTTGTTGCATGCCTTTCTCAAAGTGGATGGCACTTTCCTTTATCATGCAAAGAGGAAATGTTGAAAAATAAAGAAGGAAATGTCAGTTGAGAATAGAAGAATTTTAGCTTTGAAGAAGCAATGGATATAGTATGGTGTATGGTAGCATGATGTTTGTTTATTTTTTATAAAGATTATGTATCCCATATTCGTACATAGGATACATCTGCCATGCACACACATACACATGCTGTAGACAATAAAATCTAACATTAGTCTATAGGAATAACTGGAATAGAATGACAATGCATATACACAAATGAAATATTGCTCATGGTCTAACATAGTCACCATAAGCTAGAACTTAGAAGCATACAATAGAACATAACATCCTCATTATAGAAACAAATAATGTGCATGTCTTCCATAATCAAGCCTGAATTAACAGAATGATATAATAATAGGCTGGAGGAGATCCCAACAATGATAAACACCTAAAGTAGCTGTGAAGGTTGACATGACTAGTCCCATTAATCACCACCGAAACTTAAAACTGAAATTAATTATATGTTGCTAGTTCAGGTTTGATAGTATGCCAATCTGGGTTGGTATGGCTGGGTTTGGTCACATGCAACCCTTGCTCATGTACTTGCACACACACACATACTCACACCCCTAACCACCCAGCTGCACGACCACATGCCCACACACAAACACACTTGACTGCCCAGCCACATGACCACATGCCCGCATGCATGGACACGCGGGTGCGCACACATACACACTTAACCACACCTAAACTCAAAAAATGAAATTAACCCTTGCCAGTTCAGGTTTGGCTGTACACTGATTTTGTCATGTCCCCATTTTTGACGAGCATCAGAGATCGTGAGTTTAGCCTATCAGGAGACCCTCGTAGGCTGATAGAGCGGTTAGAGGGTCGTTTCGGAGCTTGGCTCGGCGTCAGTTAAGCAGTTTTGATCAGGTGGCTTTCGTTGGAACTCATCGGACGTTTCTGCAAAGTGCTATTTTGTGATTCACGGCATGCGATGTGGGACCCTGCACTATTTTTACTTGATATAAACTGGCGGCATCCAGTCTTGATTCGTCGACGAACGGAGCAGAAGCGGATAAATAGCAGGAGAAATATTATTATTTAATTACATTGATTAAATATTAATTAATTAATAATTATAATATAAATTATGAATTTTAAAATTTATAACCGTGATTGCCTTGAGAATTAGCCATCATCGAGGAAAAGGGGCGATTTGCAATTAATTTATTATAAAATATTATAATTTGGATCTGTAGAGTTAAAGATTTAAAAGTTGAAATATATTAAAATTCCTATTAAGGAAATCGCACTTTTGTGCCATAAAGGGATTTTGCATTGGTTTTTGAGCCATTATGACATTTGATGAATTGAAAATTTGCCAGTCCTGCCAGAGAACGGAGACCTTAGGGTTTGAGTTTGTTATTCGTCGGAGAACGAGCCATCTCCATCGAAGCAGTTCAGAGGATGTGAAATAACATCTGATTTATTGCCAGTTGAGAAATTTCTTCATCCAGGAGGAATTACAGAGCTTAATAGAAGTTATCTTCGTCAGGGTTTCAGAGAGGTCTTCAGCCAGGGAGATTTGCTACTTGGAGGCGCCATCTCATTGTTGTTCCAGAGGTTCAAGAAAGAGCCGTACCCTTTTGTGTTTTATTGCTGCTGTTAAAAGAAGGCCGTACTTTTTCTGTACCTGGCCGTACTATTCAAAGAGAGCCATACTTGGGTTTCAGAGCAAAAACATCTCTTTCCTTTGCAGTTAGTTTCCAATCATCAAGGTGCCTAAAATCACAGAGTTTCTGGAGTATCAAAAAGGAGCCGTACAAATCTGAGTTATTGCTGACAGCCGTACCAGTCAATATCAGGCCGTACCTTTCATGAGAAGGGCGTCCTTTCTTCCAGCATCAAAACGCCTACTGTGGGTGCAGTTAGTCTTCACCAGTTTAAGCGCTATAGCTCTAGCATTGCTTTGGGATATCAGAAGGAGGGAGAAGGGGTCTTTATGGCAACCGTATCATTAATCACAGCAGGCCGTACCTTCTAGGAAATCTGTACTTCTCTACATCAAGCAAATCGCCTTCCACTACATTAGTTAGACCTCATCACTGGTGACGCCTATATCATCTGGCATCAGTGGT
This sequence comes from Sequoia sempervirens, assembly GCA_007258455.2. Lineage (NCBI taxonomy): Eukaryota > Viridiplantae > Streptophyta > Pinopsida > Cupressales > Cupressaceae > Sequoia > Sequoia sempervirens. The sequence continues at coordinate 80,357 of VDFB02174588.1, forward strand.
AGACATTACTGAAGGGGAGAGTGCATGTTCTATCTCAGCCGTGCCAACTTCTGAAGATCATTCATTGCTGCTATTTCCAGGTTTTTTCTATTGCAAAAATCATTACCCCTTTGTTTGCATGCAAGTGGGTTTCATTTGTATTAGTTCCAGAAGTTGAATAAAAGAGCTAGTATAAGGAATATCAATAGAATCTATCACTTTTCAAAGAAATAGTATTTTATTTGAATTTATTATCTATTTATGCAAAATCGCATTCATTCACTATTCATGCAAAAAACGTCAAAAATGTTCAAAACCCAAAAGATTCAGAAAAACATCAGAAAACTTTCAGATTCAGGATTAGGGGAAACTTAGGGTTTCTACAGTGGTATCAGAGCTAAATCCTACCATCCTGAGGGTTTAGCCGTCTTCTGCAGCCGGAACAGTTGGGTCTTATCAGGTATTATTCATTCAGGCGAGCTTTGGTTGACAGGCAACAGGGTTCGATTTGGCAGCCGAGAAACATGGCTGACCGAACTGACAAGAATTACAGGATGGATAGAACAAATAATCTTAGAACAAAGATTCCTCACAATAACAGAGATCAGGACAGGGCAGAGGTCTTGCATGCACTCAGAGATCTTAGTGTGGGTCAACGGCGATCAAATGGTGTATTATAGCAGTTGGCAGTTGCACTTCAGAGACTGGGTACTCCGAGGAGACCGTCACCACGCCGTGACGATGATAGGAGTGTTGCAAGTTCACGGAGAGCTCCTAGGACAGTGCCACGGACAGCAGATAGGCCTACTAGGCTCACTTTCATGAGACAGGAGCCCGATGAGGCTATAACAGGTGAACAGCATGAGGGTTTGTTCGTTGGTACCTTTAGGACAGCGAACGACAAGTGGCAGATAGAATCACCTGAGATCAGCGGAAGGATCACGATTGATAGAACACCACAAAACACCGAAAGAGAAGTGGTTAGCATGTTCCAGGAGTATAGCATTCTACCGCAGAAAATTAAAAAGGAACTGCCTTTTATGAGTTACTTGGATTTGCACCCGTGTCTTTGCCATAAGACTGAGTTTGCAAAACAGAAATATCTCACTATAGCTCGTGAGTTGATTTCACCTGGAAGGGATAGAGATTTAGTATCTTCAGACTCCTATAAAGAATGCAGAAATTTATATGATGAGTTTGATAGAAGTGCTGATTTAATTAATAAACACACTAGCACAGCTTGGGGTAATCATTTACCTACATCGTCCTTGCAGGAGGTGACTCAAGAAGTTTCTACTATTGAAGCCACTTCTGATTTTTATGACAGCATTGGCGAAACTTCGCGTGAGCATGACACAACAGAGGTTTCACACATGCAGAGTACTCCTATTGAGTTGTCGCATGAAGAGACTCGAGAGTTGGGTACTAGTGATGCCGTTGGCGTTGAGAATTTAAGTCATGATGAATCTGATTTTTCGGATCAGACCTCTGAAAACAAGCTAAAGGATTCGTATGTTGATATGGAATCCCAGGATCGTGCTTTGGATGGGCATACAATCACTGTTGGAGTAGAAGCGTGTGAAGATTCTGTCAGACCAGCAACTTCTACCGTATCAGTTGAGCCATCCTTTGAGGTACCGAGCAGCAGTACCTTAAATGCTGATGTGTGCATGGATGAAAGCACACATGATGTTGCTTATCATGCGTTGAGCGATGACGGATCAGCGTCATATCATAGTGCATATGGTGAACCGGAAATCTTGTATGGGGGTCGTAAGTTTTAGAATCCTCATCATTTGGTTGGGCAACTACAAGTGAATGATAATATGATTGCCACCGCCCTTGAGCATTTTGACGTTGCTCGTCAGATGTTGACTACCTATGGTTGGAGTCCGCCTTTGACAGGTGAGCACAGTGAGAGTGGTTTTTCCCTTGCAGTGATACATGCACTCCGAGAAGCAATTGGAACGATGAAACAAAACTACCTTAAATTGCTTGCGGACAGGGATTTCCTTCTCGAGTGGGATTGCATTTGTTATGATGCATTGCAGGGAAAGGGAGAACAGATTGATGAGCTCACTCATGAGCTGGAGGTGACTAGGGACTCATTGCATAGCACCCAGCTGGCTCTTCGAGAGTCACAGTTACAGATTGAGAGGTTTACCGTGGCGTTGAGTTTAGCACAATCTTCACCACCTTTGGATATAGTTCAGTCTTCCATGGCAGCGGTTGGTGAGGAGTATACACCCATGGTACATAGTAGTGAGGGAGATGTTGAGGATGAGGGTACATCCAACACGGTCACAGGAGCAGTCGGTACAGATAGGATGAGTACATTAGATGACAGTTGCAGTGAGCCACGCGTTGCACCAGGTCCTCTCGACATTAGTTCTGTGATAGGTGATGCAGGGCAGTTCATTGATAGTTCTTGTGATATGGTTGTTGATACACTGGAGAGTTGTGTGACAACCCTCGATACTTGTCCATCTTCACAGCAGATATTCAGAGTCTCATCCAGTTGGGAGATTGGTACTTGTGATGATTTGTTTCCCTCTCCTGGAAGCAAATCAGTCTTTTCATCCGATGCAGTTGACTATGATCGGCAGCTGGTTGAGCCTAGTCAGGAGTACAATTCAATTTATTATTCCAGCGATTCAGAGATGGATGATTCAGATCAGTGTGGAGTGATTGTGCAGTTTGTGAATAATCCATTGTTTGAATTTGATGGTGGTTCGATCTATGATAACCCACTCTTCGAGTTGGACGCTGATCGTACTCTTGATACTAGTTCCAGGTTGGGTGATGATCGTAGTGTTTGGGATTGTTCCAGTGCATCGCAATTCCAAACCAGACTCACAGAGGAGTTCAATGAGGTGTACACGGTGAGGAGTGCTTACGGTTTTTCCTTTGATCCACCTGTACATGATTCGTATTCGATGCACCATACTTGTGCACAGGGTGATTCTCTCGGTACAGTTGAGGAGAGTAATTCATTATTGTGTGCAGAGTTACCATCTTCACAAGATGGGATTAGCGGATGCAGGTGCTTGACTCAGCAGTTTGCGGGGTATTACTTGCAGGGACAGCAGTCCGTTTTACATCATGCCGATATGTATTTGACAGGGCTTGATACTTCTATGTCGCAGATTCATACAGGTACATGGTTACAGGGCGACTATGGTATTAGTTGGCATGATGGTTTGGGCAGTTATCACATCCATGAGTATTTAGTAGAAGACAGGGAGAGATTCAGGATAGTAGATGCTTTTAGAAGTGTTTATCTTTGCATGACAGATGGATGTGGATTCATATTGTATTGGGATCCCGGTGGCGACAGCTTTGACACAGAGTATGGGGTGGGTCCCATTGAGTTACTTCACTATTCTCAGCATGGTGAAGTTGGAGGCAGTAGAGCGCAGTGGCAGCCTGAGGAGGATCGTCACGACAGACTTTTACGCTGGGTTTGGGATCCAGGTGTTGATTGCGCAGTTGAGTTTTGATGATGCTACAGGAGACAGATCGTGATGTGTGGGACATTTCACAGGTTTTTCTTTTGGGCCTT
>VDFB02174589.1:0-47064 GCA_007258455.2 Sequoia sempervirens
GCTTCATGGATCTCCACAATATGATGATCACCACCAATACTCGCCTTCATCAGTACCCATCTTGACAGAACGAGATCTCAACTCGCTTAAAAGCTAAAATCGTGAATCAATCAGAAAATTCCTGCAAATGGGTGTTTTCATCAGTACCCATCTTAACAGAATAAGTTCTTAACTCTCTTAAAATTCAGTCGTGAATCAATCAGAATGCTTGTACGATATTTCTGTGCAGGGATGATTTATTTGAAGAACATTGTAAAACGGTTTAAGGGGTAGCTCGTTTCTTGAGGCAACGGTTATGATTTCTAAATATAACTAAATGCCCGTTGCTTTCTCGTGCTTTGTTTTTTAAAATAAGCCAAAAGCTCCAAATTAACTTATGAGGAGTCTTAAACAGTTTTATCTTCGAAATCAGCACCTACCTTATACATATTTGTGGGGTTTTAGTTCTCTTAAAATAGTTTTTATTTCACATGTTTTTCAATTGACAACGGGAAGGATTATTTAAAACTGATTATTTTTTATTTGCCATGATGAAAGATAACAAATAATTTGTTTCACTAGTAAAAATGATTTAATGATAAGCAGCTAATGAGTCTTTAGAAGAGGTATTTTTTTATTAGGATTTAATTTTATAGTTTTTAAGTTTGATTAAAAAATAAAGTCTTAGTAAAATATTATAATAATTATTTAATTAATTAGAATGTAATAAATTGTTTTTTTTTAAGTTATAAATATTTATAGAAATTAAGATTATTTAATATTTTAATTAGAATTTAGACAAATATAATTGGATTGAGTTATTAATATGATATGTAAATTCTTTATTAAATAAAAAATAAGAGTTGTTTAGTTCTTTAATGATAATGAATGCAATTGAATTAGACTATTGATACATTACCAAACCACTTTTTGATTACAAAATTAAATCTTAAATGTTATTTTTGAAGTAGATGAATCTTTGATTCTTATGATATAGCTAGATACAATCATTGTTGTGATCTTATCTTATTTTCCCATAACTATGACCTTATCATGATTGTGTTCCCATTGGTCACTTACTACTATATTTTTCACCTCTAATGCAATAACTAAAATAAGGTCAAGGTGGTGTTCAAGACACATTTGGAGCCTTTCTTTGTTAGAAATGAAGTGATATACTTCTTTGAACTTAAGTCAAGCCACTTTTTCTTGTTGTTCACAATCTATATGAGAAGAATTCATGTGCCCAAATGCAGGATGTATAGTGCAATGAATGTTATTACTAAATGCATGGTTTCTTTGATCTAATTTCTAGATGATTTGATGGAGCACCCAAAATTTCTTAGGAGCATGAATTTAAATATGCAATCCTATATGATAATTTGAAAGACTTTATGTGCAAGCTAGTGGGTATTTGTCAATTTTTAAAATCATATTACCTTAAGAAAAGTGAAACCAAGTTTTGAATATAAAAAATATGATCATATCAATAGTTGTGTCTACTTGAGATAAAATGATAGCATGATTTTGTTCAAGTAATGAAATGGGTAAAGTTTGAGTTAAACCTAAACCTCAGGTGGTAAATCAAGAAAAATAATGGATAAAGGTTGAGTTTAGTCAAATTGTGCACTAAAATTTCTCAAAATAAGCACCAAAATGACATATTTATCAACAAGGATAAAGTAAGTGTCTAAGTCAAAAAATGTGTAGTAGGCAATTTTCTACTCTACATATTATGTCTACTTTTCTAAGCATATGAATCAATAATGAATCATGCACTCTAAAATAAGATATGACAATAAGTAACAAGTATGCATTAAAAATGATACATCTTGGAAGATGTACCTTATTTTTCCTCATAATCTTCTTGAGGTTGCAATCTCCAAAGATACACACAAGATGATCGCATAGACATCTTAAAATTTACCCAAAATTACATGTTTTTTAGAAAACTAATGATTAAGCATACATGGATTCCATCTAAGGGGGTTTGATTAAAGAGGATTAGACAAACCTCCAACAATTAAATCAAACCTTCAATAGAGTCTCCTCTCCAATTGTCAAATTGCTGAAAAAATATATTTTCTTTATCTTTTGCAAGATCAAATAAATTCATTTGAAAATGCCTCTTCTTCTAGCAATTTATCTACATCCTCTTGTTTTGTTAATTTGTAAAAGAGATGTGACTCTTTCAAAAACCCCTTTCTACCCTTAATAAAAAGAAAATAAGTCATTTTAAAATACTATTTTGTAAGAATGTAGCCCTTAATGCTAGATTTCTAGAAGTTATTTTTAGTGTAAATAGTGGCATTATCAAAATAGTTAGCTTTTAGCCTACCTAGGAGAATCATATTCACACTAGTTATGTCTCCATCTAGGGACTTGTCCCTTTCTATATCACCTCATGTGGTTGAGACATATGTACTCACCTTTTGAGACACCTATCTCATATGACACCTTGGTCACACTTGTCCCATGCACATGACACATCATGGAAACATACCCTACACTCAAAGAGGAAGTTAGAGTCCATATACCTACCTTCACATCTCAAATCAAGGGGGTTTTAATCATCCTTTCATACGATGTATATTGGATCCAAAAATACATTTCCATTACACTCAAAATGCCCAAGAGATGAATTCTTCGTATTTCAAAGACAAAAAAATTCTAAGTATTTTTCTTGAGGGCACAAATTTTGAGGTAGAATATGTTTGCATGATTGTACAAAAATCGTATATCCATATGGAAATCTATATCACCTATCAACCATCCACCATTAGAAATATTGTAAAGAATATTCTTTATAAAAATAACATATTCTTGACCATATTTTTGGGGTGAAATGCTATTTTTTAATTATTTTTAATCATTAAATTGCTATATTTGGTCGTTCGCATAGCTACAAGCATTAGGGAATATTCTATCAATTTTGGGCATATTCCATAATGTTTAAATCATCAACTTTACCTATAAATTAGACCCCTACTCCATCAACAATTTCATTTTGGCCCTCTCGTAAATGAAGCCAATGATTTTAGATGTCCTCCTTCAATCATAGTTTGAAATGGCTATGTAGGATTTCTTAACCCAAACCTCCAATAGACAATAGTGAGTAGCTAGTGTCACATACATTTTTCTACCCAAAAAATCCACAAATTTTGTGAGGCAATCACCCACGATATCATATTCATGACCATGACCTTGTTCAAGCCTTCACACTCCAATCACCTCCATCTCTAAATTTTGAATGTTGAAAGGGAATCAAAGCTATAAGGAGACATCCTCCTATAGACACTCATAGTTCATACTGTTGATTGTCACCCTATCTGCCATATTGGGAATGACAAAAATCATCACAACCCATTAATATATGTGTCATCCCAACATAGGAATGAGAATTGAAGCAATTTAGCCATATCAACCACCAACTAGGGAATCATCACCAAGCACCAAGAGATGACTCAAAATTCCAACTTTGTCATTTTCATCACCCAAAGTCCCTTCAACAACAATAATTATTACTAATTTTTCCCAATACTGATATTCATTTGAGATTTTCACTTTCATTGTTTTATTGTAGACACGATTTTCTAGAAATTTTATTGCCTTGTTGGTCTCCAAAAATAAATTTTGAATGGAGAAATAATTAATTTGATTCAATAAGGTGACAATCACATCCACCTTTTTTTAAAGTTTCTATTTCATCACCTTCCATAGCCTCACTAAATTGATCCACAACATGGAGTTCTCTTCAATGTCAAGGGAACCAATATCATTCTTTGCACATTATTTCAAACCTTCAAGTAGTGCATCCATCTCTACTTCATTATTTGAGCCATGGTGAAGCTACTTCGACATTGCCCAAATGAGGACTCCCACATGATGTTTTATTAAATACATCTTATGCCAAAGAAATTGGCATTTCTTCACAAGGCCCTATGAAAGTTTAATTTCATTCTACATATCGATGGTGTCAATATATAACATATATAACATATGGTTATATAAAATATTAAATAGGAATCAAAATATATTAATGATTTATCTTGTTTTATTTAGTTTTTAATTATAATTGTAAATGATTATTATCTAGCGATTTTCTTATGAAAATAGCATTTTTTGATTAATTTATTTAGATCATTATTTATTGTGTTCAAATTTAAATTTGAATTTAAGTCAAATTGGTTTGAGGAATGTACTTAATATTAATCTAATGTACCATTAATAAACCTAAATATTGGTCATAATATTCTATTGTCCTAGAATATTGACAACTAAGTTATCTAATTGGATTAAATGTTTAGACCACCTAAATAAATTAAAATTTATGCTTGATGAGCTATATGAACTAGAATTATCAAGCTTAGTGATTAAGTTTTATTATTTTCTTCTTTGTTCAATAGGCAATTATTAATTAATAGTTTTTATATTAAACCTTATTTTATGCAATATAATTAGTTGATTTTGTTAATATCTAATATTTATATAAATTATATTGTAATTATTGTAGAATATTACATTTTAAGCTTAAGTTTTGAATATGTGTTTTTTTCTAATTTTGTTTTTGTATTTAATGAAACTATTTGTTAGTATTTTATTCTTTATTAGTTTTAGTTTAGTAATCTATAAACAAGATATCAAATGTAGCATCATAAATTGTTGACCCTGACAATTTCACACTATGTTTGGCTCCCCCTTATGTGCTTGGACCTAATTAAGCTTATTATTTTCTCGTTATATCATCATTTTCAAAAAATCAAGATAAAATTAGGAGTTAAAATTAATTATTTATTTAGTGACAATTTAAAATTCAATATAGGCCTTGTCAAGGGCACCCTCACCCTTGACAACCCTATTTTGGCCCAATTTTTAATATTTTCTTGTGAGCATTAATATGCTTGCAAGTTTAAATTCATTTATCATCTTTTCAAAATAATTATTGTGGGAAATAAAGAAAGGCATATAAATACAAACCTTTCTCACCATTTGAAGACCTAATGAAATTTTGAATAATTGAGAATCCTAAAAAGTAGTCAAAGCAATTCAAAGAGAAGAATATACATCATTTTACAACATTTTCATCATTCAAGATTCATGTTAGAAATGCATCATCAAGTTCATGTCACGTCATGAGTAAGATTTTTTTATGTTTTATGTTCATTCTCCTTTGAGTACTAACACTTGGGTATGTGTAGGATCATGATGGGCCAAAAAGTGGCGATATGATGGATATGTGTAGGGTATGTGGCTGACGACTTTTTTCGTACCCAAAATTGATGAAATGAAAAGGGTTTTTAAAGGAGATTCTCAGCTTTCCACCAATATAAATTATGCTTTACTTTGAATTTAATAAATAATTATTATTCATTTTCTATTTGAATTACGACTAAAGTCCTGATTGATAGGTTGATTGAAAAACATTATAGTTTTCAAAGCGGTATCACATTTTTTGAATCCAAAACATGTGTCATATTATATGCTTCACATACTATAGGTTAAAAAAAAAAAAATTCATGAAGTTTTGACCAAGTTAAGGTAATTCGGACATCACAGATTTTATATTTTTTAATAAGTGTACTAAATTCACAATTAATTGTTTACTTGGAAAAAATTACAAAAAATATGCATCACATCGGGATATGAGTCCTCTACTTATATCTGAAATCTTATAAAAAAATATTATCATTTTATTGTGGTTAGGGTGGTTAGAAAAACACCTACTTCTTATTTTTTCCCTGAAATTTAAGTACTACTGCATTGAAATTTCAAATTTTCACCAAATAGATATTTTTTTAATAAACATAGTAGTTTAGAAACTACATTCAATTTGCTACAGATTCTATTCTTACATTATTTTGAAATAATATAGATAACTTATTCAAATTTTTACGTCAATTTTCCTAACTCTGATTTTTCTAAATTTTATGTTACTTAAGGGCCTATTTTTTCTGTGATGATCCTGCACATACCCACTTACAGGATCTTCTATCAAGCATCAAATTCTCCTTGTATGAGATGTGCATCGTGAATTTAGTCCATAAAGAAAAGCATATCTAAATGGTAAGTTGCAACACTTGTGATTTGTCGTTTATTTTTACCCATTTGCCTTTACCTAAACTAGGGTAAGCACTCTTTTTCTAGCATCATCATAGCTATTGTGGAGGTGGAAAAAAAATGGGGTTTGACTTAAGGAAGCCTCTATATGGCACAACCCTTTTTCTCCCCTCTTTCTTGTAGGTGGAAAATACAAAGTGGATTTGGAGAAGATTGAAGTGATAATATCAAGCATTCAAGCACATCCATTCATCAAATAAGGGAAAGATCAATTATTCATCAATAGACAAAGTTTCAAAGGTGAGTCCATTAGGGAAGCACCTACAAACTGTAACCAACTTGTACCTATTATAATATTATAGAAACACTAATTCTTAGTCTAGGGCACCCACGCCCTTGACCAGTCAATTTGAACTCAAATTTGAATGCCAAGTTACTCTATCTCTTCTCATTATTTTTTTTCCAATTTTTGTCATACAGTTTTATGTTATTCTAATTTTGCATCAATTTTTTTAGTTGTATAGTTAACCTAGTTTACATTTACAAAATCACACACATCACATCTAATCACATCAATTTCACTCCTAATCAAACCCCCAAAAGGGGACAACAATTTGATTAGCCATTATGGCTCTTTCTTGAGTATAGTAGCCAAGTGGTCTTTTATGATCATTTGTGTGTCCCCTAATGTTGTAGGTTGAAAAGTGTGATTTTGTAAGGCCCTACCTTGTGTTTGATTAATGTGATTCTAATTTCTTATTATATTCTATTAATCGATGGTTAGTTAGATCAAAAGTGATTGTCATGATTAAGGATATCATTGGATGCATTAGTAAGCTGAATAAATATTATCTTCTTCCCCTCTCTCTAAATACCATAATGTGAGTATAATTATATAGCAAAGGAAATTATATGTTGTTTTATGAATAATCCCGATAACTTATACTTTTTGTTTCAATTTTTATATTTTAAGGTTGTTACCTAATTGGAATTATTATGTATTCATGCATGTAATTCTTAAATGTCTTAGCAAATAGAAGGTAAGTTCTTGTGCACTATAAAAATTAGCAAAGTAACTATTTAGTTGAGATAATAATTAATACAAAATGATGGAGTTAATTTTGATCAAAGAGTCATCTTACAATGAAAGAATTTAAGCTAACCTAAGAGAGAAATTGTGTTATTATTTGAATATTTTACTAATGTGATTCATGTTATACAAGGTAGATGTCAGTCAAAGGATGGACCGGGTTCTTCAATACCTTTTGAGTAATTGTATGGGTTGGATGAAAAATCACGATCAAGCATGGATGAAGGTAACCCTACCCAAGATGAAGGTAAATTTATATTTGTTAAGTAATCCCACCTTGATTATTTTAGTCACCTTAAGGTAAATCTTAATTTTTTTATTCTACAAATTAGGTATTAATTAGATGAATTATCAATAATTATAGTTGTGGGAATTTAGATTAACCAATAATTTGCTCAATTACTATGAAATAACTATGGTGTATGTTAGATATATTATTGTGGTGGCTAATGTGTAGGGAATTATACCAATGAAAAAAGGGAGAATATTTTTTACCCTAATTGAATACTTAATTGTGAAGTTTTAATTTCAAACCCTGTGACCTAGAAAGTAAATAGGGTTTTATTTTAATGTGTAATTGTGTTTATGGGGACAATGCTTGTGAATTATGTGTAAGTGTGTTTTGTGTGGTGTTTGAGTGTGAAGTCATGTGGTTAAATTTTTTAAGGCTAACTAGGTCTTTAGATGGGGTTTTCAGATTTTGTTGACCTTTTTAATCTTGAATTTCAAAATTTTACCTTTATTTTATTTTATTGGGATTGAAAAAGTCTTTAAATTGATCATTTTATCTATTTTTGAACCCCTAAGATGATTACCTATGGGTTTGAGGTCAAATTAAGTCCATATCATGGAGTATATCCAAGATATGACCCTTCTTAATTTCCCATTAAGAAGGGTGGTGGATTTTGTGGATTTTGGGAAGAGAAAGAGTTTTATCATCTAAAATCTCATTAATGAGAGGAGGGTTTTGTTGTGAATAGGATGCCATTTAATTGCAATCCTAAACATATTTCATGTATCTCCTAAGTCCTTGGAAAGTGTTCCCCAACACTAGGATTAGAAAGAGATTAAATTCGAATGAAATGAACATATAAATTGACATTTGTAATTATTCCTAAATGATAGGAACAAGTGGGGATGCCCAAGAAGATCTCCTACAAAATAGGAGCACATGGGGTGCCCACATGGAAGGTGGAACCCACCTTGCTTAAGTTAACGGTTTGGAGGATTCATAATACTTCAGTAATGCATGTAAAGATCCTACAAATTAGGGATTGATATTTACATGAGTTTATTTTAGTTTAGTTTAGTTTAGTTTAGATCAGTTCAATTCAGTTCAGTTCAGTTCAGTTCAGTTTAGTTCAGTATCAGTTCAGTTCAGTTTAGTTTAGTTCAGTTATGGTTCAGTTATCTTCAGTTGCATGTAGTTAGTTTGAGATGAATGCTAGTTGAATTTAGTTGACTTGAGTTGCATGACTAATGACTTTAGTTGCATGGCAGATAACATGTGGATACTTTCAGTTAAGTGAGGATGATCAATCATGCATAATGTTTGCATGAATTGGTGGAGATATATGTTTTAGTTAACTAAGATTGACTTGGACCCACCTTGGGCTCCCAAGTTGGCATCTTTGAATTAACACCTTTTGCATGAGAAGATATTTACAAGGCTCAATTAAGTGGGCCCATTCTTGGGTTCCAACTTTGAGGTGATACTTGCAAGATATTTTCTTGATCAGAGTTTAGTTAAGTGTTCAAGTTGGGGCGCCTAAATTGATGAGACTTTGGTTTTGACTTCATGTTACAGCGTGGAACTCTACTTGCACAATCTAGGCATAGATATTTGAGAGGAGCTTTGTGCTCTTGTTTTGATAAACTCTTTGGAGTTTACAATGCTCATAATTGTCTATTAATTGCAGCAAGTTGAAGAGAGTTTTATCAGAGTTTTTTGCAGGTTGTGAAGAAGGATTGTTGAAGGAAAAGGAAGCATATCAATCAAGGATTGATACAGTATTATTGTAATCTTGTTCTAAGGTTAAATAATACAAGAACTATTGATTCTGGTGGAGTTTTTTCTTGAAAGGGTTTCTTCACGTAGATGTTGTGTCACTTCTATCTTCTTGTCTCATTCTTCTACAATCTTATGTCTCTTTCTACAATTGGTAAAATTGATCTAAACATATAATCATACACAAAGAATTGTAACAAAGAACACTTAATTATATCTACAATCTCATAGTTTTACAAGTTTTGAGCTACATAATTACATCCGTTTTCAACATTTGGTATCAGACCTAATGGTTGGGTAGAGTTTGGGACGCCTTTCTCTTAAAATTTTGAAGGTTTTTTGGTTGTAGTGGGAGATTTTACTATTGTGTCATTGCTGATTTGTAAAATAAATGTGTTACAATGAGTTCTACTTCTCCTTTAGAAATTGAAAGATTCAATGGATCTAGATATGAGATGTGGAAACTAAAAATGGAGGATCTCCTTGAAGAGAGAGATCAGTGGTTAGTTGTTTGTAATGAGAGAAAGCCATATACAATGATGTCAGATGAGGATTGGGCTAAGCTTGATAAAAATGAAAGAGGAACCATAAGATTATGTCTTGTTGATGTTGTTCTCTTGAATGTTTCAGTTGAACCTATCACATATAAATTGTGGAAGAGGATAGGTGATATCTATCAAACCAAAAGTATTACTAATAAGTTGTATTTGAAAAGATACTTGTATTGTTTAAAGATGAAAGATGGTGATCCTATTGCAAATCATTCAAATTATTTTAATTTGATTCTAAGTCAGTTAGCATTTGTAGATGTAAAGCTAGAAGATTGAGATAAATGCATTTTGTTTCTTTGTTCTTTACTAGAGTCTTGGGAAAATCTAATTGTTGCTATCAGTGGTATTGGTGTAGATCTTAATATGGAAACTATAATGTTGGGAATAGGATTCCATTTAATTGCAATCCTAAACATTATTTCATGTATCTCCTAAGTCCTTGGAAAGTGTTCCCCAAACACTAGGATTAGAAAGAGATTAAATTTGAATGAAATGAACATGTAAATTGACATTTGTAATTAATTCTAAATGAAAGGAACATGTGGGGATGCCCATGAAGAGCTCCTAGAAAATAGGAGCACATGGGGCACCCACATGGAAGGTGAAACTCACCTTGAGTTAAGTTAACTGTTTGGAGTAAAAGATAACACTTTCAGTAATGCATGTAAAGATCCTAGAAGTTAGGGATTGATGTTTACATGCATGGAGTTTAGTTTAGTTCAGTTCAGATCAGTTTAGTTCAATTCAATTTAGTTTAGTTCAGTTTAGTATCAGTTTAGTTTAGTTTAGTTTAGTTCAGTTTAATTCAATTCAATTCAATTCAGTTAAGTCTAGTTATCTTTAGTTGTATGTAGTTGGTTTCAGTTGAATGCTAGTTGACTTTAGTTGACTTGGAATGCATGACTAATGACTTGAGTTGCATGACTAATGATAGGTGATACATTCAGTTAAGTGGGGATGATCAATCATGCATGCTATTTGCATGAATGGTGGAGAGATATGTTTCAGTTAACAGAGATTGACTTGGACCCACCTTGGGCACCCAAGTTGGCATCTTGGAGTTAACACTTTTGCATGATAAGATATTTTATAAGGCTGAGTTAAGTGGGCCCATTCTTGGGTGCCAACTTTGAGGATAAGTTGATGTCTTCATAATCAATGTTGAGTTATGACTTTAGTTTGGGATGCCCAAATGGATGAAGGACTTGTTTTGACATTGTTCTTCATAGTAGAACTCTACTTGCAAAGAATAGGCGTGGGTTTTGTGAGATAAGCATTGTGATTTGTAATTGTAAACTCTTTGGAGTTTACAAGGCTCATTATTTTCTATTTGTTGCAGCAAGTTGAAGAGAGTTTATCAGATTTTATTGGAGGTTGTGAAGAAGATTTGTTGAAGGCAAAAGAAGCATCTCAAGCAAGGATTGAAATTATTGTAATTTTATTTTGAGATTAAATAATACATTGATTCTTGGTGGAGTTTTTTCCCAAAAGGGTTTCTCCACGGTATATGATGTGTAACTTCTTTCTTCTGGTCTTATTCTTCTACAATCTTTTATCTACTTCTACAAATGGTAAAATGAATTAAACAGATAATCATCCACAAATAAATTGTAACAAAGAACACTTATTTAGATCCACAGTATAATAGTTTTTTACAAGTTCTAAAGCTACATAATTACTTCCATTTTCAACATTTGGTATCATAGCTAACGGTTGGGGTAGAGTTTGGGACGCCTTTCTCTTAAAAGTTTGAAGGTTTTTTGGATGTAGTGGGAGCTTACTATTGTATTGTGCTGATTTTGGAAAATAAGTTTTTTACAATGAGTTTTAATTCTCATTTAGCTATTGAAAGATTCAATGGATCTAATTATGAGATGTGGAAACTAAAAATGGAGATCTCCTTGAAGAGATTAATGGTTAGCTATTGGTAATGAGACAAAGTCACCTACAATGATGTCGAGATGAGGATTGGGCTTGGGGCCTTTCTCTTAAAAGTTTGAAGGTTTTTTGGATGTAGTGGGAGCTTTTACTATTGTGTTATTGCTGATTTTGGAAAATAAGTTTTTTACAATGAGTTTTAATTCTCATTTAGCTATTGAAAGATTCAATGGATCTAATTATGAGATGTGGAAACTAAAAATGGAGGATCTCCTTGAAGAGAGAGATTAATGGTTAGCTATTGGTAATGAGACAAAGTCACCTACAATGATGTCAGATGAGGATTGGGCTTGGGGCGCCTTTCTCTTAAAATTTTGAAGGTTTTTGGATGTAGTGGGAGCTTTTACTATTGTGTTATTGCTGATTTTGGAAAATAAGTTTTTTACAATGAGTTTTAATTCTCATTTAGCTATTGAAAGATTCAATGGATCTAATTATGAGATGTGGAAACTAAAAATGGAGGATCTCCTTGAAGAGAGAGATTAATGGTTAGCTATTGGTAATGAGACAAAGTCACCTACAATGATGTCAGATGAGGATTGGGCTAAGCTTGATAAGAAGGAAAGAGGGACCATAAGATTATGTCTTGTTGATGTTGTTCTCTTAAATGTTTCAGAAGAAACTACTACATATAAGTTGTGGAAGAGAATAGGCGATATCTATCAAACCAAAAGTCTTACTAATAAGTTGTATTTGAAAAGACAGTTGTATTCTTTAAAGATGAAAGATGGTGATTCTGTTGAAAATCATTTGAATGCTTTTAATTTGATTCTAAGTTAGTTAACATCTATAGATGTAAGCTAAAAGATGAAGATAAATGCATATTGTTACTTTTTTCTTTACTAGAATCTTGGGAAAATCTAATTCTTGCTATCGGTGGTAGTGGTGCAGATCCAAAGATGGACAATATAATTCCTGCTCTCCTATCAAAGGAGATGAGGAGGAAGTCTAAAACGGAAATCCAAGATGCCTTGTTTGTAAAAGATATGTTTCAGTTAACAAAGATTGACTTGGACCCACCTTGGGCACCCAAGTTGGCATCTTGGAGTTAAAAATTTTGCATGATAAGACATTTTATAAGGTTGAATTAAGTGGGCCCATTCTTGGGCACCAACTTTGAGGATAAGCTTAGAAGATATCTTCAAAATCAACGTTGAGTTATGACTTTAGTTTGGGATGCCCAAATGGATGAAGGACTTGTTTTGACATTATTCTTCATGGTAGAACTCTACTTGCAAATAATAGTTTGGGTTTTGTGAGATAAGCATTGTGCTTTGTAATTGTAAACTCTTTGGAGTTTACAAGGTTCATTATTGTCTATTTATTGTAGAAAGTTGAAGAGAGTTTATTAGATTTTATTGCAAGTTGTGAAGAAGATTTGTTAAAGGAAAAAAAAGCATCTCAATAAAGGATTAGAATTATTGTAATTGTATTATGAGATTAAATAATACATTGATTCTTGGTGAAGTTTTTTCCCGAAAGGGTTTTTCCATGGTATATGTTGTGTAACTTCTTTCTTCTAGTCTTAATCTTCTACAATCTTATGTCTACTTCTACAAATGGTAAAATGAATTAAACAGATAATCATCCACAAAGAAATTGTAACAAAGAACACTTATTTAGATCTACAGTATAATAGTTTTTTACAAGTTCTAAAGCTACATAATTACCTCCATTTTCAACATATAATTCCTACTCTCCTATCAGAGGAGATGAGGAGGAAGTCTAAAACGGGATCCCTAGATGCCTTGTTTGTAAGAGGTAAACCTAAAGAAAGGGAACCTAAGGGAGATAAGAAAGGAAAGGGTAAGTCCAAAGGATGGTATAAAACCCCTGGTAAGAGTAAGGTAAAGTGTTGGAACTATGGAAAACTAGGACATATAAAGAAGAATTGTAAGAGCAAGCAAAAGAGTTTTGATGCTTCTACAGAGAAATCCTCGGATGACAATAATGATGCATTGGTCATTTCCTCTAATACTATTTGTGATAACTCTTAGCTTATTGATTGAGGTTGCTCCTATCATATGACTCCTAACAAGGAGTGGTTCACTAAGTATACTACATATGATAGAGGGAATGTCTTCTTTAGAGTTAATAGCACAACAAAGGTTGTGGGAAAAGGAGAGGTAAAGTTGTATTTCAATGATGATAGGGTTAAGACCCTTAATGATGTATTACATATTTTAGTACTTGCTAGAAATCTACTTTTTATATCTAAGTTCAATGATTCTGGAATGCATGTGACATTTGAAAAAGGTGGTTGTAGATTGGTGGAAGGGAGTATGGTGGTTGCTAAAGGATCTTGGATTGGGACTTTGTTTAAGCTTAATACCTCCAATTTGAATAAATTAGCTAATGTAACTAAAGCTGAAAATGCATGTATGTTGTGGCACCATAGATTGGGCCACATTGGTGAAAAAGGTCTTAGGACCATTCTTAATAAGAAATTGGTTGATGGTATTGTTGATTATAATATTAGCAAAAATGATTTTTGTGAGCATTGTGTGTTTGGAAAGCAATCTAGATCTTCATTTCCTAATGGAACAAATAAAGCTCAAAGATTATTAGAGATTATTAATTCAGAGGTAATGGGCCCTATGGATATTGACTCTATTGGAAAATCTAGATATTATGTCACATTTATTGATGATGTCTCAAGATACACTTGGATCTATTTTATGCATAACAAATTTGATGTGTTTAATAAGTTTAAAGAATTTAAGGCTTGGTTGAGAAACAATCAAATCATAAGATAAAAGTGTTGAGATCAGATAATGGTGGTGAATATTTTTTTAAGGAATTTGATGATTATTGTAAGCATGCAGGAATTGTGAGACATAAAACTACTCCATATACACCTCAAAAAAATGGAGTAGCAAAAAGGATGAACTAAACCTTAATGGAAAGAGCTAGGATTATGTTAAGCAGTGCTAAGATAGATTAGTTCCTTTGGGTCGAGGTTGTAAGTACTTCTTGTTATTTAATCAATAGATCTCCTAGTTCATCTATTGAAGATAAAACCCCTTATGAAATGTGGTTAGGTAAGAAACCTAGTGTTGCACATTTAAGGATCTTTGGTTGTGAGGATTTTGTTCATGTGCCTAATGAAAATCAGTCTAAGTTTGATCTAAAAGCACAAAAATGCATATTCATAGGTTATGGTGAAAATGTAAAAGGTTACAAGCTTTGGAATCCTCTAACCCAAAAAATTTATTTATCTAGAGATGTGATTTTCATGGAATTTAGATCTTATTCAGGAGAAGAACAACCAAAGGAAAAGGATACTTCTCGAACAGTGCATTTTGAGATAAATACTGAGAAGCAGGAAGATGCACATGTTGAAGAACAATTAAATGGATTGGATGAGGAGAGTTCACAAAGTTCTGAAATAGATGCTCATGGTGAGCATATTGAGGAACAAGAAGAACCCCCTTTGAGAAGATCCACAAGACAACAAAATCTCATTGATAGGTATAGCCCACCTGATTTCTATTGTATGTTTTCTTTGATGAGTACTAATGATGAACCTAGATCTTACAGGGAAGTTGTGTCTTCAGATGAGAACAAGATTTGGTCACAAGCTATGCATGAGGAAATGGTTTCCTTGGATACTTGTGACACATGGGATCTTGAGAGTTTTCCCAAAGGAATAAAGGCCATTGGTTGTAAACGGATCTTTAAAAATAAAATTGGAGTAGATGGTAATCTCGAAAGGTACAAGGCTAGATTAGTAGCCAAGGGCTACTCCCACAGAGAGGGAGTTGACTTTAATGAAATCTTCTCTCTTGTTGATAAATTAACTTCTATTAAAGATTCTTTTTATCTATTGTTGCTACTTATGATTTTGAGATAGAGAAAATGGATGTGAAAACTGCTTTGTTGCATGGGGATCTTGATGAGGAGATTTATATGAGGTAGCCTGATGGTTTTGTTGTAAAAGGAAAAGAAGAATCGGTTTGCAGGTTAAAGAGATCTTTATATGGATTGAAACAGCCACCTAGAATGTGGTACTAGAAGTTTGATGCTTTTGCATTGAGAATTGATTATGTTAGGAGTGAGGAAGATCATTGTGTTTACATAAAAGTTATTGATGATCAACTTTTAATTATTATCTTGTATGTTGATGATATGTTTATTGGTAACATCAAGGTAATGATCAAAGAATTGAAAGCACAACTCTCTAGCACATTTGAGATGAAAGATCTAGGGGTTACAAAATATATCCTTGGTATGGAGATCGCTAGAGATAGAGGTAACATAAATATTTGCTTAAGTCAAAGCAATTATGTTGATCCTATTTTGAAACGGTTTAACATGCAGGATAGTAAACCAATTAATATTCCTTTAGCAATTGGCACAAAGTTAAGTTTAGATATGAGTCCTAAATCTGATTTTGATCATGAGGAAATGTCTGAAATTCCATATGCTAGTGCAGTTGGTAGTTTGATGCATGCAATGGTCTATACAAGACCAGATATAGCCCAAGAAGTAGGAGTTCTAAGTAGGTTTATGTCTAACCCTGGTAAAGAAAATTGGACTTATGTTAAGAGGGTGTTTAGATATTTATGAGGTACTTCTGATTACTATTTGGTTTATCATGGTGCTAATGATATTGATATTATGCATAGATAATTTGACATACAAGGTTTTGTTGATTCAAATTGGGAAGGAGACCTGGACAGTCAGAGGTCGATAAGTGGCTATGTGTTTACTTTGTTTGGAGCTATGGTTAGTTGGATGAGTAAGAGGCAGCCCATGTCTTCTTTTCCCACCATAGAAGCAGACTACATGGCTGCTACACATGCCTCTAAAGAGGCAGTTTGGTTACAGAGACTTGGGAAAGGTATTGGTTTTAATTGCAAGCAAATTAAACTTGAATGTGATAGTCAGAGTGCTATTTGTTTAGCCAAAAATCTTATGTATCATGCTCGTACTAATAATTTTGATGTTCAATATCACTTTGTGTGAGAAATGGTTGAGAGTGGGAAGGTATTGATTAAGAAAGTTGACACTTTGATCAATGTTGCAGATTATCTTACGAAACCAGTTTCTATAGATTGGTTCTCTTGGTGCAGGAATACCATTGGCCTTGAGTCTTGTACTTGATTTATAATAATGATTCCTTGTTTCGAATAATTGCAATGCATAATGTCAAGTGGGAGAATATTGGGAATAGGATGCCATTTAATTGCAATCATAAACATATTTCATGTATCTCCTCCTAAGTCCTTGGGAAGTGTTCCCCAACACTAAGATTAGAAAGAGATTAAATTTGAATGAAATGAACATGTAAATTGAAATTTTTAATTATTCCTAAATGGTAGGAACATGTGGGGATGCCCAAGAAGATCTCCTACAAAATAGGAGCACATGGGGCACCCACATGGAAGGTGGAACCCACCTTGCTTAAGTTAACTATTTGGAGGATTCATAACACTTCAGTAATGCATGTAAAGATCCTACAAATTAGGGATTGGTATTTACATGAGTTTAGTTCAATTCAGCTTAGTTCAGATCAATTCGGTTTAGTTCAGTTCAGTTCAGTTCAGTTATGGTTCAATTATCTATAGTTGCATGTAGTTAGTTTGAGTTGAATGCTAGTTGACTTTAGTTGACTTCAGTTGCATGACTAATGACTTCAATTGCATGGAAGATAACAGGTGGATACTCTTAGTTAAATGGAGATGATCAATCATGCATAATGTTTGCATGAATTGGTGGAGAGATATGTTTCAGTTAACTAATATTGACTTGGACCCACCTTGGGTGCCCAAGTTGGCATCTTTAAGTTAACACCTTTTGCATGACAAGATATTTACAAGGCTCATTTAAGTGGGCCCATTCTTGGCCGCCAACTTTGAGGTGATGCATGGAAGATATTTTCTTGACCAGAGTTCAGTTAAGTGTTCAGTTTGGGGTGCCTAAATTGAGGAGACTTTGGTTTTGACTTCATGTTACAGTGTGGAACTCTACTTGCACAATCTAGGTGTAGATAGGTGTGAGGAGCTTTGTGCTCTTGTTTTGATAAACTCTTTGTAGTTTACAATGCTCATAATTGTCTATTAATTACAAGTTGAAGAGAATTTTATCATAGTTTATTGCAGGTTGTGAAGATGGATTGTTGAAGGCAAAGGAAGCATATCAATCAAGGATTGATACAGTATTATTGTAATCTTGTTCTACGATTAAATAATAGAAGCACTATTGATTCTGGTGGATTTTTTTCCCAAAAGGGTTTCTCCACGTATATGTTGTGTCAATTCTATCTTCTTGTCTCATTCTTATACAATATTCTATCTCTTTCCACAATTGGTAAAATTGATCTAAACAGATAATCATACACAAAGAATTGTAACAAAGAACAATTAATTAGATCTACAATCTCATAGTTTTACAAGTTTTGAGCTACATAATTACCTCCATTTTCAACCACTTTGGAGGTGGAGTGTCTTAGTACACCTCCCCTATCTTAATAAAATTGTATATCTCTTGTTGGAGTGGTTTACAATATTTGTCTCTTCATCTCCCTAAAAGTCTCACACATGTGTGATCACTTTTGGGGATGTGTGCTTAAAGGGTGAATGAGAGGGTGAAAAGTGTCACTCCCTCATCCAAGGGATTCAAGATTGAAATATTTTATATTTCTCATTTGATGAAGATTTTAGTGATTCTCCATTCATTATTTTTTATTTTTGTTGAGAGTTTGTTGAAAGTTGAGTATTGAGAGAGAAAATAGATTGTTGCATTTTGGAGTTGGAGTTGCAAGCTTGGCTTGTCTTTGGAGAGAATCAAAAGACTCATTTTTGCAACCATATAGAGATAATTATTCCTTGCCTCTCCTTGTAAAGATTGAGTTATGTTTTATTATGGGGGTTGTTTAATTTTGCATAATTTCAATCTTGCTTAGGACAAAAGAGAATGATAGTTTTATTTCATGAATAGGATGTCTATGAGATGGAAATGGATATTCTATTAGTGTGTATTTTCTTTTTGCAAAATATTGTTTGTTCGGTCTATTATGGTTTCTCATTTCTCAAGGGAATTGATAGAGTCCTAAGAGGCTTAGTGATGCCATTTATGGTATGATGGAGAGCAAGATTCCATTATCGAAATTTTATTCATTACATTACTAAACATTATCTTTAACATTAAAAGTTTGCATATAAATTTGTATCTAGTTAGACCAAATACATTTTCAATAATTAATCTTGAATCTATATCATCACCAATAGCTCGTATGACACCTACAAACTCAAGCCCAGGAGTGTATCTACCATGAGGTATTGTTGAATACAAGCCCAAGCATGTGAAGACATCTTCAAAGTTAAGACTAATAAATTTGATTATAACCTTAACTTCACCAATCGATGGAGAAGATGGATCCTCTTACACCAATTTTAAGATTAGATATCGTCCCAACACATTCACCATAGTTGGCGTGTTACAACTCCCTTGATCTTTTCCTTTTGATTTTCCTATGAGTGGAAGGTCATTGCAAGTAGAGAGGATTTCTTCGCTCTTGGAAATGGTCAACTTTATTATCCTAATTACTGCTACAAAGGATATTATGAGCAATGAGAAATGGAAACAATAGTACCTGGTTCTATAATCAGTTCATGATTGACTTCTAGTTTACATAATAATAGCCCAGCAATATTTATCACAATCTAGTATTAAATGAAGATAAAACATAATACTATAGCTAATAGTGTCACCATCTTCACATGCTCAGCCAAACATGAGGAGAGATCTAGAATAAACAAGGCATTATTCCATAGTGAAACAAGGTGTCAACAAAGGAAAAATCACAGCCTAAACCCTATCAATGGGACATCCCATAAGAATACTCTAAATATGTTTTAGGTGTTACACGCTACATTGATAAATAATAGATGAAAGAAGAACACCCTAAATATCAGAAAAATAGTAAGGATTTAAATAAAGTAATTAACAAATGACAAAACACAACAGATGGGTAAATATTATATCATTGGATAGTGATGCTTGGTGGAACTTTGATGCAGGGGCATCACATACATTTTATTAGTTTCACTATTTTCTTGATTATTTCAATTTTGTGACAGGATGTGGTGTAGCCAAGTTCCTTTCGCCTTAGCGACAGGAAATATGTTGATCAATAAAGTTGTCGTCGGCATAGATTAGTGATCAACTGTGGATAGTTTGGAGTTGAGCAGTTGGGGTTCATTGGTTATGGAGATGAAGTAGTTATGGGAAGCGATTGGCATTCAGGTGTGTGCGATGGTGGAAGAGAAGACAAGGTAAAGTTAGAAAATGCATTGGATGGAAGGGAAGGGGTTCAGTCGAGAGAAGCTGAACAGTCAAGGCCAATGAAGTGTTCGAGGAATAGAAAGGTAATCGACTTAGAAAAGAGACGCTGAAGACATAATGGGGAGAGCCAATAAGAAAGAGATGAAAAGTGTGGAAGAGGCGGTGGTGGTTAAGTTATGACACGCAGCCATATAGAAGGGGGAAATGAATGGAGAACGACCAAGAAGATAAGAGAACATGTCAGGGAAAGAACGAAAGGACTGATTAGGAGTCGATGAAGGGAAATGATAAGAATCCAGAGGGGAAGTTAGAAAATCACACAAGTTGAGAGTGACCAGACTGACTATGAGATAGGGGTGACAATAATGACCAGAGGGAGAGATGGATAAGAGGCCGATAAAGATTCTAAGAAGGTCGAATAATTCAGAAGAAGCACTTGAATAGGAAGGGGTAATGTTTGAATGTGAAAAGAAAGATGGATTATTGTAGAATATACAGACTAATTCAGAGTAGATCATGGTCCATGTAAGTCGGAGAAATGGCAAGAACAAGATGAATATAATAATGAATGTTTTCGTTGTTGTTAATGATTATGTGTTTTATGTGAGTTTTGTTTAGTGTTAATAAATGCCCTGTTATGACAAGTTCATGTAGCTTTCATGTTGATTGATTGACAGCGAGTAAAGAACCACCAATTAGTTACAGATTTGGAGTTTGAAATTTTTAGTGCCATCATTTGGTAATTTAATGGGGATAAGTTACAGGTCTCTATCTCTATTTTAACAGTAAATGATTTAAAGGTTATATATGAATGCAATGTCAAATTGTGGGAGTCTTGAGTTGTCTTGTGATAGTCTGTAAGTCTTTCCCTAATATTCCATCAATTGTAAATGATTGTGTAAGTTAGTGTTGTGAAGATTTGAATATCAAAATCGAAGTGTGAGGGTAGAGGGCTAGGCGGTGCCATCATTTGGTATAAGAGCCCAAAAGATCTGGGTAGCGAGCACTAAGTGTGTTCTTGATTTTGATGGGTATTGTTGTACGAGTGTTGCAGTCTAATGTATGTTGTAGTTTGGTAAGTTAATAAGAAAGGAAAGGTACCAAAATACTGGGCAAAGTGGACAAGAAAGAAGCCCTAGGTGAGGTATCTATAATATGAGAATGAATAGAAAGATGTAGTGTATGCATAGGTAGAGAGTTGAAGGAGAGGCAACCTATGCCTGGACCTGTGTGTGACATGGGTAGTTGTGTGAACTGATCACCGATTGAGAGGTAGTTCACACTTGAAGAGTAAGATGCAATTGTGTCTCAAGAAGACCCTAGGTGAATTTGTTGCACAGGGTAGTGAAGGAGCCACGAAAGATTCTTGGAGATTGAGAGGGAAGAAGATTGATGAATAAGTGCAACAGATTGCAGCAGTGTGAAGGATGGGTATCAGTGTAAGAAGACCTGTGATAATCCCATATTGGGATAGCTATTGGGATTAGAAGGAGAGTAGAAAGCTTCAAAAAGAATTGGAACAGATTGCAAGAAGAATTGATATTTTGGAAAAGATTTATTTTCTTGATAAGGTGGTGATTATAGAAATAGGACGAGAAGTAGAGGACAACAAGTCTATAATAGTGTCATGTCTTTTGGAAGGCATAGAAGACAATAATGATGCAATAAGAAGTGCATCAAGGCTTTGTAAATGAAAAAGAGAATAATATGAATGCAGTAAATAGAAAGGTGGCAGTAGAGATAGGAATTAATGAAAGGATAGAAGATGTATTAATGGTTGAGGAGAACATGGGAAGAAATAAAAAGTGTAGCAAGAAACACTTGGAATAGAAAATAATGAGGAAAGGAAAGTGTCCAAAAAAGAGGCACTCAAGGAGACAACACGGCCTCTTGATTTATTTGCTACTGATTTGTTTGGAGTTGTGAATGTAGGTATGAAGAAGGTTGAGATCAAGCCTTTGGAGACATAAAGAGGAAAGGAAAGAAGAGATCCCATAGATAAGGAAAGAGATAAGGAAGAAAGAAGACAAGTTACAGTAGCATGCCCCAAAGATGGAAGGAGAACTATTGTAGGAAAGATTAAAGAGAAAGAGATGGTAAGATGTAATATGAGCCAAATGGGACAATAGATCGATGAAAAGGTAAAAGTTCATTTTGATGGAATTTTTTATTATGCAATTTGGAATGGGAATGGAAATATGCAAGTTAGAAAGGAGAAAGTAAAGTTGGTAGATCACGGGTATATAGTACCCTTCTAGAAAAAGGAAACCAGTTATTAATGAACAAAAAAAAGAAGTGAGGCAAGGAATGGTTGAAGATAAAGCCTGTGGCAGTGAATCAACATCAAGGATGGAAGCTATGGTGAAGTGTCAAAGGAGAGTTGAGGACAGGCCAAGTGCAGAGGTAGCAAGGCATCAACCTAAGAAGATGAAGAACCTACTATGGGTAGCGAAGCATGGGATAGCAATGGGAGAAGATGGTGATAAGAAGACAATGCAAGATGATAGAAGCTGTGAAGAAGAGGAAAAGTCCAAGGGACAAGAAAATATGATAAAATCCATTGAGGATGGAAAGGAGGATAAAGCCCCAGAGCATGCAATAGACTTAGAGGGAAAGCAGAATGGTAGGAACAAGGTAAGAGGTAGTCAATTTGGTTATGATATTGATGATGTTGAGGCTTTGAATGAAATTTATGAATATGAGGAAAAGTTATGGCTGACTATGGATGAAAAGAAAATGAGAAGAGAAAGATCTAAAATGAGGAAGTTTAGCAAAGGAAGGAAAATTAGAAAATTTGGAAGTGAGTATAAAAGGGATACAAAGAATACGACTGAAAATCAAGAATGGACAATAGAAGACTTTCCTAGAAAAGGCATGGGAATTGAAGAAGCAACAGGAGAAGCTGAGGGAGCAAAGAGTACAGAAGATGAAGACAAATACATTCTTAAGGGAAGCATAAAAGGGGCAAAATTTAAAGTTAGGGAAGCAAACAAGAATGGTGGTTTGTGGGCACAATCCTCTGTGATTGAACAAGAATTGCAGGAAGATATTGGAATTTATATAAGTGGGACAACGAAGAAGGCTGAAGAAAAAGAGATTGTAGATGGTAATAGAGATGTTGGAGTGACAATGTAGTCCAAGGTAAACAAAAATGTCTTTTATAAGAATGCTGATTTATATGTATTTAGTGGTCTGATCAATGAATAGGTTGAGCATAAATTTATAATAGAGCATGATATTGGGGTTTGTGATAAGCGAGAGGATATTAAAAATTATTTTTGGTTGTTTAATTGGGACATGGAAAAGGGAGTATATGGAATGATGAATGCAAATTTGTTGAAGGCTAAGCATGTTTTTACTGGAGTTGAAATACTGATAGATGAGGTGGAAATAATTAGGGAAGCAAATGCAAAATGGATTGATTTATGTGTGCCTGACCAAGGCAGGTATCTTATGCAAGGGGAATTGAATGGAGAAAAGCCATGTCGAAGGAATGTATTAATGGTTCTAGAACATTTGTGGACGAAGCGGAAGAAAGGAAAAAGGCAGTATGTTTAATTGGCCTCATGTGCAGGAGCACATGACCTTTTTCCCCTGGGGATTCTGATGCAAGGGCATCGCATATATTTTATTAGTTTCACTATTTTCTTGATTATTTCAGTTTTGTGACAAGATGTGGTGTAGCCAAGTTCATGTCTCCTTAGCGACACGAAGTACATGTTGATCGATAAATTTTCCTTCGACATAGATTAATGAGTGATTGTGGATAGTTTGGAGTTGAGCAGTTGGCGGTACTTGGTTATGGAGATGAAGTAGTTAATATGGGAAGCAGTTGGCATTCAGGTGTGTGCGATGGTGGAAGAGAAGACACGGTAAAGTTAGAAAATGCATTGGATGGAAGGGAAGCGGTTCGATCAAGAGAAGCTGAACAGTCAAGGCCAATGAAGTGGCCGAGGAATAGAAAGGTAATCGACTTAGAAAAGAGAGGTTGAAGACATAATGGGGAGATCCAACAGATCATTGGGGTCGATAATGAAGAGATGAAAAGTGTGGAAGAGGTGGCGGTGGTTAAGTTATGACACAACCATAGAGAAGGAGGAAATGAATGTTGATATGGAGAAAGTTTTGAATGGAGACTGACTAAGAAGACAAGAGAACATGTCAGGGAAAGAACGAAAGGACTGGTTAGGAGCTGATGAAGGGAAATGATAAGAATCTAGAGGGGAAGTTAGAAAATCGCACAAGTTTAGAGTGAACAGAACGACTATGAGATAGGGGGTGATAAGAAAGACCAGAGGGAGCAATGGATAAGAGGTCAATAAAGACTCTAAGAAGGTTGAAGAATTCAAAAGAAGCACTCAAATAGGAAGGGGTAATGTTTGAATGTGAAAAGAAAGATGGATTACTTTAGAATATACAGACTGATTTAGAGTAGATCATGGTCCATGTAAACCAGAGCAATGGCAAGAACAAGATGAATATAATAGTGAATGTTTTTGTTGTTGTTAATGATTCTAGTTTTAAGTGAGTTTTGTTCAGTGTTAATAAATGCCCTGTTATGACAAGTTCTTGTAGCTTTAGTGTTGATTGATTAACAGTGAGTAAAGAACCACCAATTAGTTACAGATTTGGAGTTTGAGACTTTCAATGCCATCATTTGGTAATTTAATGGGGATAAGTTACATGTCTTTGTCTCTCGTTTTAACAATAAATGCTTTAAAGGTTGTATATGAATGCAATGTTGAATTGTGGGAGTCTTGAATTGTCTTGTGATAGTCTATAAGTCTTTCCCTAATATGCCATGAATTATAAATGATTGTGTGAGTAAGTTAGTGCTGCGAAGATTTGAATGTCAAAATTGAAGTGTGAGGGTAGAGGGCTAGGCGATGCCATCAAACTCGTGCCAAAAGAAATGGACCGATCCATAATACGTTTCCCTCTAGTTCAAGCTAAAACTATCATTACCTCATTGATTTTGAGCTCGATAACATTAGTAATTGTGGCAATGTCACATGGAAAAGATCCAACTATCCATGCTTAATCTACAATTTGATATAACGTAAGCAAGCAATTATCAAGTTGGGCTTATTACAGTCACACAATATAAGACCAAGATTAAGAAAAGTGTATTCAAGACATTCTCATGATTAATTAAGCAAATGAATAAGGAATGAACAGGTGAGAATTCAAGTAACCAAGAGGACATAAATTTTGAAGTAGACGATAAACCAACCGTGGAAGAGATTATGACCGAACCGACATCAAGATTCTCAATACAAATAATAATGAAATCTATTGTCCAAACTTGACCATTACCAACTCACCATCTACACGAAAGGATCTTTGCATGATACCGGGCATCATGGAGTAATTTAAGGAGTGCTTAATTTCCTTTTTCTTGTGTGTCTGCATACTCGCTACTCAAAGATGGGTTAGACATTGTAAATATTCAGGAGAGAGAAATCAAACAATAGCTAGAAATTTGGTGGAGACAAACTTCCAAAATATAGTCGCAAGGAATGTTTATTGTTTGGTTTCACCATTTTGAAGGTTAAATATTCACGGTTCACTACAGATACCCTTGCTTTATTCCCATACATGAGTACTTCTTTTATATTACCCTGTAGACAAATGTTTTTTGAGGAGAGATTACATACTTGAAGCTTTTACACTGAGTTGCTGAGATAATGTTGATTCATGCATGCATGCATCAGAAGTCTAACCTTTGTTTCCTCCTCTTCCCCCCTCTCTTCAAGTTTCCATTTCGATCCTTTTAAATTCACACCTCCCTTGGGCATGCAACTTCTTAAATCTCACATATCAGAATGCATGTATGAAATCACCTGGTACCCTAGCGCAGTGTCTGGTAATTCTTTGTCAACCCTATTTGAAGTCTAGGAAAACATTTATCTTATACCCTGCATGCTCGTAGGTCACAATTCAATGAAAAAGAGATTTACCTCTCCTATCTCCACATACATCTCAACTCTACAAGGAAACATAGTCCAGTTGCCTGCGGTGTTAATCATCTATTGTTGCACGATTTTTTCCCAAGATTAACCACATATGTTTCCCCCTGTTCTTCTCCCCCCTCTCAAAATACCTTCCCAATTCATATTTAGATCTTTCTAATATAACCAAATCTTTCAAGAATGATTGTTTCTTTAAAGGTAAACGTGTGATTTTAATTATAGGAAAATTTAGCATTTTTCCAATAACTTAAAAGTTATATTACAATATAATAGCAAAAAAATCATTTTTGAGGCGAAACCTCTTTTCTCTTTTTTTTTTTTTCCAATTTCAAATGTCAAGTTTCTAATATAACTTTCCACATAGTTGGAAATGACAATTTGTTAACTATTAAATATATTTTCAGATAAATTTATATATAAATTTGAATTATATTGTAATCACTACGAGTGTACGCACTTAATACTTTAATCCCATGAATAAGGTACTTAATGAATAATCACTGGACTACTCATAAAAGAATAATTAATTGTGATTAAAGAGGGTTGTGACATATTCCCTAGACTTCTAGAATATTCTTTATTTTACCTAAGATTTTGTTAGGGTTCAGGTAGATCAGAGCAATAAACATTAACAATTATATGTAGATTAAATAACCCATAAATAACAATGAAGAATAACACAAAAGAGATCAACACAAAGATTTAACATGGTTCACTCAATATGGGCTACATCCACAGAAACTCAATCACCCAACGATTTTATTATCCAATGCAAAACATATTACAATCTCACGAATCACACACCTCAACATACATCCCAACCGCTTATAACAATCTTTTTGGAACCTTCTAAAATTAGTGTTTTACAAGGTCATTTTTCATTTGACATGTTAACCAGAAAACCTTGACATGTCAACAAGGAAAAAACCTTGATGTGTCAGTGGGAAAACCTTGACATGTAAATGAATTTTCTTTTTTGGGGCGATGCCCTGAACCCCACAATATGTTACGAGTGTACAATATTTGTGTGATTAGTTACCACATACCAATAGATTCTTTTGTCCAAATCATTGACCTTGCAACAATATTCTATCAGAATCATTAAAGATTTCATTCCTTTGCCAAAATTTTAATGGGTGTTGAAAATTGACTAGTTAGTGAGGAGGGTTTTGCAACAGGGCATTGTTGTCGAGGACCTAGAATATCATTGGTGACCTTTTGTGGGCTAACGGGTGACAAGTGGGCCTATTGAATGTGCTTTAAAGCCTATGATTAGTGCAAGGTATTGTGTACCCTAGATCCAATCAAATATTTTTTATATTTGATAGAATTTTTTTCTTTTTTAAAAAAAATTCTACAAAAAGATATGTTTGATTTTTTTGGATTCAAGATAAAAATTTAAAACCGAGTACTTGTGAATAACCCTATGCATGCTCACTGATAGAGAGTTGAGACTATACAGAGCTGTACAAAATTTTGGCTCTATTTTTTTTCTTTTTTTTATAAACTTTGTCAAATTCAACAAAATGAAAGGCAATCCTTAGGCTTTTGGTCATTTTGGACTCAACGGTAATTCCCATTTTACTCCAAGATGAACCAATTTATCTCGCAAGACTGAATCTCCTAGAATTTGGACAAGAAGTCACAAATTTGGAGCTCTTATACCATGTTGTAGTTGATAGTGAACCACATAGCTCCTAGAAATCACTTGTAACCAAAATTCCTATCACAAATGAGAGATTACAACAACTAATATTTTATGCAACCAAGAGAGAAAAGAATGATCTATAAAAGCATCAGATATTCTTTTTGTATTGAATATTGAATTCCTAGATCTGATTAGAATGAAGGATCATTCCTTATAAAAGGAAAAAGAAAAACCTATATGAGGATTTGATTAGATTGTGACAAATTTCTTAATCTAATGCAATGAGATAACTTAACCTATAAATAGCCCAATCTAATAATAAAAAAACTCTCAAGTTTAGCTTAAGTGAATAAAGTAATAAGGGACATAATAATTAATTAATGATTAATTAATTATCAAGTGATGTCCTTATTACTCCAACAATTTACACAATTTTTCACAATTCAAATGTCATAGATATTTCACCAGGTATCCTTGAAAATAAATTAATATCCCAATTACCCATTGGCATAAATCTAAATTCATGTTCATAGAAATTGCATCATAATTCATTCAAGCATCACATTTCATCTATTCATCATTAAATTTCAAAATTTAGATTAAACATCATATGTTAAAATAATATGCAATTTAAATCAAATATCATGAACTAATTAAGAATGTAGTATAAACCATATAAATAAATCATCATATAGAGTCAAATTTCTAAATCACCGTATCATCAATGGTGTCATCAAGTATCATCGACAACTAAAATCAAGATAGTATAAATAATGGGTCTATCATAAGAGTGGGCCTCAAACAAGGGCACCCAAAAAGAAGAATAATAAGCATGAGTAGCCACTAATACTTTAGAAAAAGTCTTAACATTTGTTGCAAAAGAAAGAGGTTTGGTTTCCCTGATGAAAGGAGATCCAAAAATAAATCTTAAGAGCTTCTCAAGATTTTTATAAAATATTTAGAGGGAACCTAGAAATAATAATAATAAACATGGGTGGTTACTAAAACTGTAGAGCAAGCCTAAAATGTTTTTGCCAAAGAAAGAGGTTTGGTTCCCCCAATTAGAGGAATCCCATAAAAAATCTCTTAAAATCCTTTCA
Source organism: Sequoia sempervirens (assembly GCA_007258455.2). Classification (NCBI taxonomy): domain Eukaryota; kingdom Viridiplantae; phylum Streptophyta; class Pinopsida; order Cupressales; family Cupressaceae; genus Sequoia; species Sequoia sempervirens. The sequence goes on from VDFB02174589.1 coordinate 28,633, forward strand.
AAGGGCACTGGATAAGAAGAATAATAAACATGGGTAGTCAAGAAAACTTTAGAACAAATCTAAATTTTCTTACAAAAGTAAGAGTTTTGGTGATCCAATAATCCAACTTCTTATCAACATGGGAAATGAACATTAGTGTAAATATGTTTATTTCATATCTAGTTAGTGCATCACCCTTTCTATGTTGACCTATTTACACTAGTTAAGTGTCCAATGAGGGACTTTTATATTATTTTTTGATTTCATGTGGTTGAGACACATGTACTCACCTTTCAAGACACATATTTCATGCACACCTTACACATGCTCAAACACATACCAAATGAGAATACATATGTTGTGCCTTTGGAGGATTAGTCCATTGTTCAATCATACCTTCCTAACTCCTCTACCTTTCCTATATATGCAAGGCTCTCATTGTATAATTACACACTCTCATAATATATGATAGGCATGCTTTTGTGTTCAATATTTCAATAGTGGAAAATATCAAGCGATTGTGATTTCAGATCTTAGATTCTCCAACATGGTATTAGAGCCATGATTGCACGTTCCTTCCTAAATCAAAGAGTATCTAGCACTTATCCCTATCATTGAGGTTATTGATGTTTTTTTAATACCCAAGATGATCTCATAGATAACCTATGGATTTTCCATTTCCAATGGTTAGCTATCTGAAGGGATTGGCCAACAAACAAGAGAAAGTTTGCAAAAAATTCCCTCTACACTTTGGGCTTTGAAAAACCTAGGAGAGTGATCCCTACAATGCAATTTAAGATACTCTTGTGCCAATTATCTCATACATTATACAATAACATAGATATTCTCCTTTATGTTGCTTGATAGATGAAAAACTTTAAAGATCTGACTAACCTTTACAACATTAAACAGTCTAAAGCATGAAAATATTCTAGAACTTTATTCCAACATACATTTTTGAATAGAAAATAAAGATTTAATTGATTTGAATGTGTTGGTTTGTGAAATACCAAGAAGATGTAACTGTTAACATAGACACAACTAATGGTAATTAGTGTCTTATCCTGGGGTATGGATTCTTAATCGATGCAATTTAAAACATATAACAACATTACACCTAAACATAACAAAGCTATTTAATGATGCATCACACCATTAAACTCATAAATCTAAGCCAATAATACTTAAATGATCCTTGCATACACTCACATAAATATTTATCTTTGTTAAAGAAAATTTAACTCATTCTTTGAACAAGTGCTTTAACAGTAAATAAACACTCAAAGGAAAGAAAATGAAAATGAAGTGAATGATATTTGATTCATTTCATTCATAATTCATGTGAATTATACAATGGAGAACACTGGCTTTGGAAATATTTCATTTATATTCTAGAAATGTTAGTAATGTTATACAACATTAACAATCACAAGAGAATCAAAACTCAAAACCTAGAAAAAGACTTAGACAAAAAGTATTTGTGCTCTGTATTACAAAAAAATCTTCAAGAAAATCAATCAATAACCCATGTAAATGGCCTTGAATTCCCTTTTATAAAACATTGGAGCAACAAGCTTTGGGCCATTACACATGTCATATTTTTATTTGACATTCATTTACATTTCAAAATATAGGTGCAACTGCAAGCTTGTGGAGGGAATATTCTGAGTACATAGCAATTACAAAATTTGTTACATCCACCATGCCTTCCCAAAATATTCGAAACAGTTAGTGGATGCCTTTGTCGCTTCCTTTCTCCATTCTTCTATTTTTGGACCCAAGAAAGTTGAGCTGACAGGCGAAGACAAAATCATGTTGTGCAAGAGGACAAAATACATTCGTTGGCACCCATAAAGACCTCTGAAACTATTAAATATGCAAAAAAAAAATTGTTGCCACATCACCATTAACAAAGGTTACAAATCAAGAATACCATTGTATTTCTTGTCCCAAGTAGTATAATCCTCTTCTGTGGGCCAATTGAAGGCCATGAATTCATCCAACTTTGTTATATAAGGACCACACCTTGTCATTATCTGATTTGCATCTTTGTCAAACTCCTCTAGAAATGTTCTAGTGAAACAATTTTTTCATGTTATCCTTCAACATATCTATGTTGACATCCCCATGCTCACAAATTAAAGTAGCTTTTTTAGCAATAGTAGCATCCATATGAGATCTCCATTGTTCATAGGTTTTGACAACTCCATTATTATCAATAATGTCTGGCAAGAGGCCAAGATCATTCTCATCAGATTTCCAAAGCAATGTCTTAATCCTTTTCTCTAGTGGATCTACTAACCCTTGGAAATAAATAATCTCTTTCATCATCTTGTAAGTTGGAACAATTTGTAGTGGTTTATTCTGATCATGTGTAGATCCTATAACCATGCTCTTCAATGCACCCAGCCTTGGAACCCATGTTTGCATTAGTGGAATAACAATTGGTCTATCCCTTTCAAACATATTTATTGAATTGAACATTAAAGAATAATTTGAGTGAACATTGTTCACTCTTTTTATTGCTTCAGCTAATCAATGTTCCAAAACATTAGAAACAATAAAAATATTGTTATCATTGTACAATGCAAACAATTCCTCATATGCCTCTAGCTGCTCAATTAATTCATTTTTGCTTACTTTTCTTCCTACTAGGGGAGGTGTTGTTGAAGTACTTGGAGCAAGATATGAAATTGGTACATTTTCTTCATTATATACCACCATTTTTAGAGAAGGTGGAGGAGGTGAGTGGATAGGAGGAGGTGAATGGACAAGAGGAAGTGGTAGAGAAGATGGAACATCATATTGCACTTGTGGCATTGATTTCCCTGAATGCAATGATTGTAATTGTTGCTTTAGCATCTCATTTTGTAGTTTCAATCTTGCAATCCTCTACTCATCCTTATTGTATGAGATTACTAAATCATTATACCTTTTATTTTCAGCCTCATACTTCTCTTGTAAGGATTCAATAGTGGCCTTGGTGAATTGAGCCACATTCATTGCCATAGTAGCTGCTTCTACTACTGGATTTTCTAAAACTCTCTTTATTATCAATCCTCCTCTCAAATATGTAGTAGGCTCTGCAACTTCAAGCTTGCTAGTGTTTGGAGCTAGTGCCCAAATTTCTGGAATTTTTTTCATTTAGGACTGAGGGTTGACCCCTATAATGCACATATTGCCTCTTCATTTGTTGCAAAAACTTTTGAACCCTGTCTTCCCATAGTATCAAATGCTATGGCAGATGCCATATCCCATTCTAGTAAGAGAAGCAATCCACTTCTTCTTAAAAGTTCCCTACCTTTAGCAGGTGTCATTTCCTTCTACTTTTCCTTCATCTCAACAAGGAATCTTGATGCAATCACATCTTTTGGTAATTCAAAAGAATTAACCATCCCTTCCTTCACCTTGTCATCATATTCATCTCTCCTTGTTCTCAAACATAAATTCTTCAAAAACCTTTAACTTTACAAATGAATCATCATCCATGAATTCTTTGCAAGCCTTCTCCCTCACATCATCAGTGTTTTCAGTTCCTATTAGAATAGCCTTATTCATTTTGAGTTGTTGAACTGGAAATTTCACCTCCCTTGGGGGTGATGGAATGTTTTGCATTACCTCATCGGTTGTGATGACAATTTCCTCATTAGAATCTAAGAAATAATCAACTAATCCTGCTGATTCAACTTTTATCCTCTTTGGCAAGGTCTCTCTTGGTGGTGAATCCAATTCAATAACTTTTTGAACAGGGGATGCATGAAACATTTGGGGTGGGGAAGGTGCTCTTGATTCCTCTAAATGAGTAGGAGTAGCAATAGTCTCTTCTTTTCTTACAACCTTCTTTTTTCTTCTTCTTGAGAAGACATATAGCTTCTTAGGTGGTTCAGTATGTCCTCATGTTTAGGCCTCTCTTAGGGGTAGAACCAGAAGCTTGGGCCTTTGGGGGTTCCATTCTTAATATTTTTAGAACCTATGGTTTTATAAGATGCAACTTAGGGTTATGCAAGGTGGTTAAGGTGTTCTTAAAAAGGCACACACAAACTAGGGAAAAATTTAAAGTAATTTGACAACAATCAATGAACGTCAAACCTTAAAAGAAATACAACAAGAAATTTTAAGCATGAAACTAAAAAATGCACACAAATTTGAAGGAAATTGGGTACAAAGGATGTAAAATTCACTTATTGGTGTTTGCAATACCAAATCCCCTAATTCTAGATGCAAGAAAGCTTGAAAATGATGCAATTGATCTATGGATAGCTTAGAAAGTTCTGGTGATCTCAAATTATACTTTAGCTCTTGCTTTTATGGCGATAAATCCCTTTAATTCGATGGGAAAGCATCATGTACGCCATTACTTCTCGCGAACTAGAACGACTCTATCAACCTAGATTCATAATTTTAAATCTCAATTGTTGATCTTATGGTGATTTGGATCATTTGATGGCTCAAATAGAATCAATTGAGTTTGGAAAACATGATTTAGATTGACTTCAATATCTAACCAATGAGAAAACACCATGTGGAAAGGTCTTGCATCATCACCATGGGCTCCACCATCCTTTGGAAGCCTTTAAAAAGCTTACGTGTCACTTTCCTGGTATCCCACACAAGTCTGTTAGGAAGCAAATCAAGGGTTGTAGGCTGGCGGGGAACGGTTCAAATTGAATCTGTATGCTCCAATTTGTATGCCTTTTAACCTTAAAAGATCGCGCCCATATTTAGAAACTTTTAAACATGTGTTTTAAAACTCTTCAAGATGGACGCTCAAGATTATAACATCTGAGTCGCCTTTTAGCCATAAAGCTTTAAGTCCCTTTAGTAGCATGACCTTTAACTTTCCCTAAGTCACCTAGAAATATTTGGTGAAATATTTCATTTGTTTCATAGTCTGTTTGACACTCTAGATGAGGTTGTGTGTCAGCTTCTCGATGTCCCACAAGCATCTTAGATCAGCTTAAAGACCTCCCGCAGGATGGCAGGGAATAGTCTGGATTTCATCTATATCTTTTACCTCAACCGTTAGATCTTGGGCCCACCAATGTTGCCACTTTAAAAGCTTATGAGGCCCACTAAGGAGACTTGCCATGCGACATGCACCCGCTATCCTGCACTACCTTTTTCTTGAATATTTTATTACTGTGGGCTGGCAGGGAACCAATCAGTGTTGAGTTTTTGACATATATGGGGCAAGGCCAGGTCCTTAAGTGATTTTTTACTGAACATGCTTTAAGTTTATAACTTAAAGTAGGGTCATCCCTAGGTTAATATAAAAAGGTTATGACTTAATTTTTCTCAAACCTAGGTTTATAACATAATGTAGAACTATATTTTTCAGCCCGAACTTAGGACTTAGGCAAATATTTAAAAATGGACATGACCGGTATTGCTAGGATGAAAGGGTCAATTAACCAAACGACATAGATGACTCAAGTCATGACTAAAGTAACTGGGAATAGGTAAACATGGGTGAATGAATGATTGGAACAAAAGGTTAAGACCTTTGCATTATTTAGGGTTTTAGGATAGTTTTAGCCCTAAGAATGAACCCTAGAGAATGGAGAATGAAACCCTAATGCTCAGATGACTAGTTAAAACCCAAATTTTTTGAAATGTAATTGGATGGAACCACTAAAAAATTTCAAAGTCCTATCAAAGGCATCATGGAGCCAAATGAACATTACCATTGAGTCTAGAAGGTCTAAGAAATAAAGAATAAACTTTTGTTTGGAAATAATTTTTTTTAGACTACAGGAATCATAATCGGTTAGTTGCCCCTATAAACTATAGCGTGCCTGATCAATTTTTTTCATGTGACCAGTGACGCTAGCATGAAATTCCCTTTGGTACCATGGGGATGGTGGGGAGACTAGACCTCGTGACCTCTTTCCTACAACATGATGCTTTAGCCAATTGAGATAGGCCCATCGCCCCTCATTTGGAAATAAACTGGTAACTTTTAGTTCTTACATTTTTTTTACCCCTATATCCTATTGTATGGTACAAATTTGGTACAAATTTTGTACAATTTTTTTACTCCTATATACTATACAATTTTGTACTATATGGATTTTTTTTTTAAATATATAATTTTTTTGTAGAGGGTTGAATTGCCCTCTGGGCATTTTCCATTTTAGGTTTTTTTTTTTTGTAGATTTATGTGGCCTATTCATCTTGTTTGTAGGTTAAAATCTATATTTGAAGGGTTTTGTGGAGCTTTTGATCAATTTTTTGTAGGTTTTGGAAAAAAATTCATTTTGGTGACTTTTCCTTATTATTGTAAAGAATCAATTTCATGGCACCTACTTGGGCATCTCCTTGATGGAAAGGTGAAGCACTTGTTTCATATTTTTGGTGTTGTAGCTCATAATTACTATAAAATTCATATGATTTTAAAGCTTTATCTTTTCATTATAGAAGTCCAAACATAATTAAATTTTTATTACGAAGGTACTTGCACACAACATGACCTTCTCCACATGCGCATGACCTCCTTATTCTTGCTTAAGCATTGCTTCATTTTTTTATTCTATGATCACATGTGATCGTGAGCAATATAATATATATAGGTTTGAGTCTCTACCATCTTTCCCATGTAATAGATATTTTCATTGGTAAAGTGAGGGAGAATCCTCACCAATGCTAACTCCATCTATCAGTTTTTTGTATTGGTGGATTTACCACAACATCTCATCAATGAAACTTTGCACTTGACTTGGGCTTAAAATACACATGGCCCATAATTTGACTGCATGTGTCTTCCACACAATCTGTGGTCTCTACCTTCTTCCAATGGTGACCTCCAAGAAAAATAGGTCCACCTCCAATTGTTTTAGCAATGTGGTCTACTTACTAACAATTAGTAGCTTACTCCCTAATCGTAGTTTCATCTTTCCAATTCAACTTCTCCAAACCTATTCACAATATTTAGATTGCCCCATCATGGTTAATAAATTACTAGTCACTTACTAACTTCTAGAGGTCTCTTAACTACCACATCAAATCTAAACTAGTAGTGCAAATTGCTAGGTCAACATCCTAGTTGCCATCTCACATAAGAGTTTGTAAAAAAAGGGTTCTTTTTCATTTTGTAATATCTTGCAAATGGGGAGTTATGTTTTTTCATTCAAATAGTCAACAAAAATCTAGTTCCATCAAGAGTGTAGTGGTGTCATTAATTTTATAAAATTATGCTATTTTGATTAGTTTTTTTTCCTCTAAAGTCAAGTTTGTAAGCAAATTTTGATGGGTTATATCTTTTGAACCCTAGTTATCAAAATTTTACAATTTTTTGACACCAAAATTTCACAAGTAACTCACTTGTGTATGTCATTTTAAGATTTTAAAACTCCATTTTATAAACATTTGTTAAAATCACCATACATTGTAAACATTCAATTTAGGCATCTAAAATTTACGACATTGTAATTTCTCTTGCACATCCTTTTTGTGGGGGGAAACTTGCATTTCTATGTTGAACTTTCTCATCATTAGACCATTTCTAAAAATTACAAACTAAAATATACATATTGTGGGAGAAATTAGCACGAGGATGTATTTTTTCATGTCTTGCATTATCTCCCCAAATTGTTGTTCAAAATCAATTCTTGTCCATCACTTGATGCTACATCTGAATCTAGAGTTTATATCTCCATGGCTTCTAGTTATTCTATGTACTAGGAAATAGATATCATTTTTATAGATCTACCACATTGGGATGCATTTCTACCACACATATCATCATTGTTTGTAGAATCCCACATTGTACATTTGGATGAAATTATTGAGAACATTGGTATTTTATTTGGTGATAGTCAAATCAACAATTGTCTCTCAATATTTACATCTTGCTTTTACCTTTCCTACATCATCTTTTGTAGTGACAAATTCTATAGACTATAAATATTCACGAGTTCACATATTTGACCTAGTTGTCATTTATTTTTGGAATCCTCTACATCACTATTAAATTCTCATTGGTCTGATTGTCACCATTCATCCATGATTCTTTTACTTCAATCCTATATGGTACTTGATTAATCCTATCAACATTTTTCATAGTTTATCATTGGCTTGGAGATGTTTGAGAATCATTCAAATGCATCATCATTATCTTTGGATGATGTGTATAATTTAAATACATTCATCTATCTTCTTACATATTCCTATCCAGAATGGGAAATCATATTGCATATATTTATGGTGTTGTTTCTTCATAAGGAGAGAAATGTTCAATATTGATGGATCATATTCAACATCTATTGTTGAGCATCTACCAACACTACATATATTTTGAGGGGAGGATTTATGGTTTCTCTTCTCATCTCAATTTTGGGAGGGATTATTTCCTCACATGGAGTTCTTTCCTTCTCGCCTTTTGGGGGACTCACACAGACCTTCTTTCTTTTCTCTCCTACGGGGGGAACATTTATTGTACATTATGCTAAAGTTGGCTTTGGTGGGTCATGACGAGTCCTCTTTCCCATTCAATGTAGTCATATTATTTTATAAAATTAATTTTAATAAAAATGGATTGTTACATTGAGATTTTTTGGCTTGTTCCATTCCTTTCCAAGTCACCTAGTCATAACCAAACCTACCTTTTTTTATTGAACGGTTTGAACTAGCTAGTAGGTGTCCCTTCGAGGACTAGAGTCTCCACTTGAGGCCCCTACTCTACAAGGAGGGGTGGGTAAAACTAGCTCCACTCTTTATTTCTTGTTGATAGAAGGCGCAGTGATATTGTCAAAAAGTGCTTTGATTTTTTGAAGTTAGTTTTCTCATGACAAAAAATGAGAGGAAGCAAATGAAACAATTGAAGAGCTAGGGCCTTGGAAATAATTTTTTAGGAGACATTGAGTAAATTTATTGGCCTCTATTTTTATATATCCTCAATATTTCTAGATTTAAGTATACACTTGATATTACCTTCATTGATAATATTACCTAAAAAGCTTGAATATAGACTTCCAAATAGACATTGAAAAAATCATTGCTAGTTTTAACCAGTAAAAATTTATAGTTGAAACATAAAAATATGTGTAGCCTAAGATAAGTACTCATAACCTAGGGTACATTTGGCCACATTGATATGGTTTCATTGGAATATAGATCAATAAGGTGTATAGATTGACTATTAACCTCAATGGTGAGTTGATCAGACCTGGATCTATATCCTTTAGGGGGATGGAATTATTTGGAAATAATTGTGATTGATTAACCTAATTAAAATATATGACCTAATACAATAAATGTAATTATCCAACAATTGATAAACAAAAATAGTCAAGATATAGTAGATCTGGAAGGTGTAGACTGATATGTACTTTCCCAAAAAAAATAGTTTTGTTAGGCCTACAAGGACGAGGTTTCCATATAACCACTGAGTATTGTGTTTTGGAGACCAATCAGAATAGGATGCTATAAATATTCACCATTGTTTTTTGTTAAATAATTGTTGCTTTATTGCACTCTTGTATGAATGGCTAAAATAATTAGTAACCTCCCAAAAGAAAGGAGTTATTAGTTGTGTAAGTTGCTACATGCATGGGAAGGAATTTTCCACACATTTTTGGGGTTATTTATGGTTGTTGGTCATGAGAAATGAATGAAGAAAGTCATAGAGTAGTGGCTAGAAAAACACAGTAAGTGTCGCAGGTGCACACAGTAAAGACTGTGTAAAATCAGCAGTGAAAAATGTGAAAAAAAATGTTGTTGCAAGTTGTTGCATGTTATTGTAAAGGTTATTTTCTTGGAGATTAATATAATTTGGATCCTCTATTGGTGGATGTAGTCTTGATTTGGGTGAACCACGTTAAATCTTGGTGTTCTTTTGTTGTTCATAATTTCTAGGTTTTACAAATCTATTGTGTTTTCATTATTTTTCTGCATTTAATTGATAAGTTATTGCCTCAATCAAACCCCGTGAATAGTGTTCTCACTTTCACTATGGAAAATTATCAATGATAAAACCTTGAATAGAAATGAAGGAAATGATGAATGAACAAATGCTACAACTCACCACCCTTCAATTGCTTTCTTGAAGGACTGAAGACATACACATCTCTTCAAGGGTATTGGATCTTGCTTGCTTGATTTTCTTGAATGCTTGAATGCTTGAAGACCTACAACAATGTTAGCCTTCACACAAAATGAACATGAACACACATAAACTTTAACATGATGTTGGATCTTGAATTGATGTAATAATGCTTTGATATGCTACTCTTGAATGCTCTTGACAATAATTTTCTCAATAGGATTGCTTCATAAAGTGTGTTCTATTTCAAATGATAAAATAACTAGGTCCTATGTTTCTCTAATTTCTTAGAAATTGGATTCCAAAAGCTAACACTTCATATTTGAATTTTGAATATTAAAATATCGCCAATAACATATTTGAATTTGGGTCATGGCTAAGAAGGGGGACCTATTCGCTCCTGGGTGAATTGATCCTAGCCCAAATTTCTAAGACACACTTGATCCAAGGCAATTTAATGATTGATTGCATTTTTTTAATATTAGTTCCCTTTTAGGAAAACAATAAAAATAAGGCTTTGGAATGCATAATTTGACAAATTAGAAGCTTAATTAAGTAAAATAATTTAAGGGACCAAAAACATAATGTGAAATTGTAAAGGTATACAATTTTATACACTACAATAGTATAAAAAAAGTATCATATCCTAGAACTTTGTTATTAACCATAATAAACATTCTCACAAAAATCACCCTACTCCCTCTCTATACATATTCACACAAAAAACTTGTTAAAAATACAAAGTTAATATAAAACCATAATGTTATTTTCTTAATCTCATTTTATAAAGGAATGATATTTTACCTCCTCAAAATAAAAATTAGATGTTTAAAAACCAAGTATATGAGAATGAATACCAATGTACCTCTATTACATGACTATGATGAATTAGTAAGTACCATTGTGGCATTGTCCCATACTCCATAACACATAAACATTAAAATAATTCATTTTTCTTAAGATAAAATCAATATACACAATCCTTGAATGATGTAATATTCTATCCTTTTCTTTACTTTTTATGTTATTTTTAATGTTTCGTGGATTCAAACTCAACACCTACCTTCATCAATTTCTATATATGTCAGTTTGTATTGTCTCATTACACATATTTGTGGGGTTTTAATTCTCTTAAAAAATAGTTTTTATTTCACATGTTGCCCAATTGACAACTGGAAGGATTATTTAAAGTTGAGGCCATGATTAATGATAATAACAAATAATTTGCTTCACTAGTAGAAATGATTTAATGATAAGCAGCTAATGAGTCATTTGTTTCAAGAGGTATTTTTTTATTAAGATTTAATTCTATAGTTTTTAAGTTTGATTAAAAAATTTAGTTAAATCTTGGTAAAATATTATAATAATTATTTGATTAATTAGAGTGTAATAAAATATTTTAAAAATATAAATATTTAGAGAAATTAAGATTAATTAATATTTTAATTAGAATTTAGACAAATATAATTGAATTGAGTTATTGATAAAATATGTAAATTCTTTATTATATAAAAAATAAGAAATTTGTCTTTAAAGGAGGTTCAAAGATTATGTCCATAGAAAACTATATGTATGTTAATATGGTAGGGGAGAGGACCCAATGCTTGAGCATGTTTCAATAGTTGTGATAATAGTTGTTTATATAATTCCCAATAGTTGTGATAGTAGTTGTTTATATAATGATCAATAGTTGTGACATGACTAGCCATAATTAAGCAAAATGTATTTCTTTGATCTAAAAAGCAACCAATTATGTGATGCCACATTAGCATTCAACTACCCATGATGTGAATGCATAAGTATTGGTCAACTACATATTGACAAAAAGCATGTTGATGTGGCATCATATTTGATGATGTGGCCCTAAAACGAAAGCTATAAGCAGGGGACTTGCCAAGTAAGTTGCTGTAAAAAATTGGAAGTAATTTGCAATTTCCACATAGGATAATTAGAAGTGCAAAGTTAGGGTGCTCAACAACTGGGTCCTCTCCCCTAGAGAGTATGTGTTTGTGCATGCAAATTCTAGTTGTATGTGGGTGGATTAAATAATTAATAATAAATGCTAAATAATGGAATGAAATAAACTTAGCCAAATCTAGATTTTTTCCTTAAAGAAATTAAGTATTATTTGATTATGAAATATTTGCATACAAATTTAAAACATAAAGCAATGCAAATGAAAAAAGAAAGTTGCAATCAAATTGAGAAAAACCACAACAAATGGAAATAAAATGTTCCCATCCAATTGTCAAATCAATATTTATGTGGCCTTTATGTGATAAGTGAGATTTTGGTGGCTTTTACCTAATATTTTGGAGGATTTTACCATTAAATGGTCGCTGGTTTACCATTAAACAACAACTGAAGCTTGTTTTCCAACAACTCAATAGTGGTTTCTAGGCACGAGACTTGTTTCAAGCTCAAATCTCACACTATATGTAGCCTATCACCTAATTAATTAATATTTTAATTAGAATTTATACAAATATTATTGAATTGAGTTACTAATAAGATGCAAATTATTTATTAAATAAAAAATAAGAGATTTTTCTTATTCTTTAATAATAATAAATGTAATTGAATTATACTATTAATGCATTATCAAACCACTTTTTGATTGCAAACTTAAATCTTAAATGTTATTTTTGAAGTAGATGAATCTTATTAGAGTTGGCTATGTAGATACCCAAGATCTAGAGGCCAAATGGAAAGCACAAAGAGATCAATATGTAATGCTCAAGATTGCAATGGAATTGAGTACCCCAAAATTCAATATAATTTACATATGAGACCACCTGGTTATATAGCCAAGGTGAGACATAAGATACCATAAGATTATGACAAAGTTATCTTAATCTTATTATATGAGACAACTTATCACAACTACCTAGGAAAAGATAAAATCTAGACATGACAACTAAGTCTTCTAGAGAGAATCTTAGGACCTAAGTAAACATGTAAACATGTCCCCTAAGTCCCTAGTGAGTGAATTAACTAGGTACAAGACATTTATTCACACCAACACCCCCCCTTAAGTGCAACTTAGGGAGAAGATTATTATGCAAATATGGATTTTGGCTACTATCCCATGTTAGGTACCCTTGTAAAATTATAATGCAATCTCTCAAAAATGGAGAAAAGGAGAAAACCTAGTGGGACAAAACTCCTCCCCAAAAGAGAGATGAAAACAAAATACTCTCAATGAAGAATGAGGACAAAACCCCATGTGAGGAAAAAAGACCCCCAATACCTGAGAGAAGAAGAGAGACCAAGAAACCCCCCCTCAATGGTGAGTCTCCTATAATGGTTGAAGTTCAACATTGAATGCTGAAGATGATCCAATCTCGCCGAACAATGTTCCTCCCCTTAAGAAGAAAAAAACCAAGATATTATGTAGGATTTCTTCCCAATCTTGAAAGGAAGATATGGGAAGAAGGATGATGTGAAGTCTTTAAAATACACTCAAGTGTCTCCATATCAATGGAAAAAGCTATCACACCCCAAACATGTGGGGTGCTGGAAAAAAGTTAAGTCCACTTTTTGGCCAAAAAGTGGGTGTTTTCCCTGATTTTCAGAATTTGTCACATTTAACCTTAAAATTTGAAGCACTTAGAGATAGAATCTTAAAAAAATTCACTACTCATAAAATGTAGTACTCGGAGACTAGTTTCCAAATATGTAATTTATTTCAATACCCAGATGATACAAATTGATTTTCAATATGCGTTTCTAAAAACCACTTTTTAAAAATCACTTTTTTTTACTATACCATGCACATGTACGTCATCCATATTTTGACCTAAATAATCATATTTTTCTAAATCCTTTTGGGAAAAGCTTTGTAACTCACCAAAGCATGCTTTCCATATTTTTTTGTATTTTTTATTGAATATTTTTTTGGTTAATTTTTTATTGGCCATATTTGGTGTTTTGAAAAATTGTCATGTATGTCACACAAAAGATGACCTAAACTTATCATTTTTTGATTTTTTTAAATTGAAAAGAATTGTCTAAAGTACGCTTTCGTACAATTTGTTTTTCAAAAAAATATTTTAATAAAAAGTTATTAAAATACTAAAAAGCCCTGATGATTCAAGTTTAAGGCCTTGTTTCAACATAAATTAATTGAAAAATAGAAAAAATAATCCAATTGTAAAAAAAATTACATATTTGGAATCTACACTGTCTCATCTATATTGAGTTTTAATTTCGTCAAAAAAATTTCAAAGAAAGGTCTTTAGACATATGCTCAAAGTCACTATTTTCTTGTGACATTGCTAGAACCTTCAACTTGCGAGTCAAACCAAGTCTAGGGTCTAGGTTCAGGTCCCTAACCCTTTTCCCGAACTTGTTAACAAAGCAAAAACCCAGCCTAAAATTCAAATTTTACAAATAGGATCCCATTTTGTTTATAAACGAGATCCCATTTCCTATTCAGTTCATTGAAAAGGGATCGGGATCCTATTTACTACGGGACCCCGTTTACTAAACGAGATCCTGATTTATAGTGCAGGATCCCATTTATTAAATAGGATTTCGAGTTATTTTTGACCATTTTTTAAATTTTTACTATTGAACAAGTACACTTTGGGTTTGGAAATTTTTCTATATGGCCGACAGTGACATATTCCCTATTTTCTATCAACTTTTGTCTTGTAGAGGCTCTCCAACTTGGGAATTTTTTCAATTTTGAAAGGAGACATCATTGGGACACTGTTTGAGTGGAATTTTGTTCAATTGCTACTTGTTTGAAGGAGGAATAAAGAAGGAAGAATTTCAAGTTTTTGGCATTCATTTGTACATACTTCATAATTTTTTAATCATAGGATCACAATGTCGTAATAAGAGGAAAGATAAGAAAGTATTGACCCCTGAAGAAATTGAAGCAAAGGGAGAGAAGGAGGAAAAAATACAAAGAGATAGAAGAATGAGGATTTGATCAATGAATAATGTTGAAGCATCCAATTCCACAACTATTGAAGATAAAAATATTCAGGAGACCATGGATGTAAACGATGAAGATTTGCAAGAGGTGAATGTGGAAACTAATACAATTATACAAACTACTCATGGTATGTCTTCAAATCCCACTTTCAATGCTATGGAGAATGTTTCAATAGGCACAAATCTGGGTATGTCTTCAAATCCACCTTTGAATGAAATGGAAAGGGTGTTTATGAGAGATTTAAAAGAAGTTGGATATAACAATGTTGGAATTGATAATATTCGTAGAGTTCAAGATTTGGGTCAAATTATTGTTGAAAATAAAAATAAAAATTGTTTTGTTGTTGAAAATGAAGATAAAAATAGTTTTGTTGTTGAAAATGAAAATGAAAATCCTTTTATTGAAAATGAAAACTGTTTTGTTTTTGAAAATGAAAATGAAAATCCTTTCATTGAAAATGAAAATTAAAACTATTTTGTTGATGAAAATGAAGATGAAAATGAAAATAATTTTGAAGTTGAAAATGAAAATGAAAATCCAAGATGTGATGTTGAAAATGAAAATATTTTAAAAAAAATTAAAAGAGATGTTTTGGATAATCTTCTTGGTAAGATTTATTGGAGACAAATAAGAACACATGCCAATAGATTATACAAAGAATTTTTTTATTGTAAAAAAACTATCATTTCAATGTCAACTAATGATGCAATTAATGAGAATGTGGAAAATGAGAAAAGTAATGAAAAAGTTAGGCATTTTTGTTAAACCAAGAAGAAAATATCAATCACTAAAACATGTTATGTCTATTGTT
This sequence comes from Sequoia sempervirens, assembly GCA_007258455.2. NCBI lineage: Eukaryota > Viridiplantae > Streptophyta > Pinopsida > Cupressales > Cupressaceae > Sequoia > Sequoia sempervirens. Next base: position 44,407 of record VDFB02174589.1, read on the forward strand.
GCTAGTACCATTGATTCAATTGGAAAGAATAGTCGATCTAAAGATAAGAATTTAACAAGACGAGCTATAACAACTACTATAGTTAATAAAACAACTTTGAATAAAAGAATAGTAAGAAATATTAGTGAAATCCTAAAAAATACATCCTAAAACATTGGTTAGAGCGACAAAGAGAAGAGAAAGTATAGAAAATGATCCAATTGACCAATGTTGGAGTTTTAGTGGTTGACTCCCGAGATCTGACATGAAACTGAATGTTGAAATCAAATCTTTGATTGAAAAATATTGGCATGGTAATACTAGGGTATCATCTAATGCTAGAGATGTTTTAAAATTAAGAGTGGGGTCCAAAGTTCGCGATCCTCATCCAAAACACCTATTAGATACAATGCAAAATGAATTTTATAAAAAAAATTGTGGTGATTTAGTGTTACCTAGTAATATTAGAATAAGTCAAAGATCATTTGAAAAATGTAAACTTTTTTATGTAAATATTAATAAGCAACAAATATCTTGTTGTTGTAAAATGCATGTTCAATTTCATTATTAGTATAATGTGTTTCAATATATATGTTACATACTTTACATACTAACATGATTATGCAGGAATGTGGTATTAATATGCCACTTGAAACAATAAAGGATTTTATATCAAGTTTATTTTATGAAATATCTAATGGGAAATTATTTTATTTAAGTTCATGTATTTCTAAACAACGCACTCATTGTGGCAATCTTTTTTTCTTAAGAGTTTGTATGCTTGAAAGTGTTGAAAATATTTTGGACAACAATTAGTGGATGTTAAAAAATTTAATAATTTTGACTATTCTTTAAAAGATGGAAAAATTGGAAAGCATTATGATTTAATTATAGAATAAGTTAGTGTACATCTGTTCATATCATAATTTAAGAGTAAGATTGTACCAAAATATGTCAAGCACTCTCAACATTCTCGATGGATTGATGGGCCATTTTGTGCATGTAGAAACACATTTCCAGTTGGTACTATGCTATCAGTGGTTGATTTTACAAAAAACTACACTCTAGCTTCGCAAGAAGAAATCTAATCACAATATTACAATTCAGAGCAGGTGGTTATGTTTGTTCATATTGTTTATAGACATGTAGATGATAGAATAGAGGATGATAGAAATTTTTTGAGGGAGTATCATTTCTATTTGAGTGACAACCGATTACACTCGTAAGAGTTTGTTCAATACAGTTTCAATATATTTTATACAAATTTAAGAGAAGGAGGAATCTAGATGACATAACATCTCATATGGTTAGATAATTGTATGGGGTAGTTCAAGAATGTTCAAATGTTCTATTAGTTAAGTAGGGTTCACAAGGAACATAATGTCCAATATATGCAGATTTTTTTTAAACTAGACATGGTAAAGGAGAACACGATGGAGTTGGTGCATGTGTTAAAAGAATTCTTGCTAGAGAGAAATTGAAATTTGAGGATGCAGTAAAATTTAAAGATGCACATGGGATTGTCAATTGGTGCAATACAATATTATCTACACTTGGATCAAGCGAGTAATCTACAATTCACCAATTCTTTTGGTTGGTTGAAGAAGAGAACATTCTACCTAGACTTTATTGTGAAACAATCAGTGGATCTACTAAATGGCATTCATTTAAGATTTCAAATGCAAGCACATGGACTATCTAGACAAGGGAGCTTGCATGTTTTTTTTCAGTTTTGTATTTCAAGAGATTGGGAAGCATGTGACAATACAAAATGGGTTAGAGAGTGGAAGCAAAGATCGTTGACACTTGCACAAGCACATGATCAATATGAAACAATAATTGAAGATAATGATCAAGTGTTTGCATCAAACGATTATGATCGTGTTTTAGACCTTGTACAAGAAAGTAATTTAATTCAATTTATTCCATTTTATTTCACTTTATTACTATTTTGTAATGCTTTTATTTATTTATATACATATGAATGCATGTATGTGGATTGGTCAAATTATATGGACATTTGCAATTTATTGAATCAAATTTTGTTTGTAGGACATGTGTATGTTGTTGTTGCACCTAAGGAGAATGAAGAGGAAGCATAATATTGGTTGGCTCATTGTGTGGATACTAAACATAAGTTAATAGCACCTTGAGAAGATGGCGATGGTTGTCATTATCCAACAGGTTCGGTGATCCCCTTAAGACATCTCCTTAAGCAAATTTTGAGAACTTCTTTGATGATGGCTATCATTATCCAATAGGTTTGGTGGTGGTTGTTGACACTTGGCTACGAAAATGCCTAATAAGGAAGACTGGTTTGCCTGCATTCACATATTATAAAACACATAAGAATATTATACACTACTCACATTTGGTGGTGGCAACAAATATAAAACTAGTGAGGTGTGGTGGAAGACCTGCAAATAAAAAGTTATGGAAAATTTCTATGGAAGAGCATGAGACAATCATAGATGTGTTGCAAAAAAGAGACGATGTAGATGGTACAATGGAATAAGTAAATATAGGTAAATATAGTTTGTTTTACATTATCCTTTTAAATACATTAAATACATGTTTTGATATTGTTTGTGCGTTATTAGTTGAAATTGATTTAAATTGTCCTGTTATATCCTTAGGTCATCATCACATACTTTGGGACTAAAAGGAGAATCCATGTAT
>VDFB02174590.1:0-24735 GCA_007258455.2 Sequoia sempervirens
ATTCTATGGTAGCAATTGAATATCATAGTCTACCTCTTAAACCCATCGATAATTTCCACCCTTGGGCCCCTACTTTTCTATGAGAATTATTTTTAGATTAGATGGATTCACCATCACAATTAATGCATTTCCTATTATTTTTCAAGATTTTCCAAAATTTTCTACAAAATTTTAGTGATGTAAAAGAATCTCCAATAAAATTAACATTTTTTCATAAAAAGGGAAAGATTTTCCAATAGAAATTAATATTTTTTCCTAAAAAAATGAAAGATTCACTAGGATTTTATATCTTTTTTTGAGGGGGCTTTCTTAAAGTTATCACTAGTAGCAAGTGTTATATCGAAAGAGAAGAAGAGAATTTAGGAAGCTTTGAGTTAAGGTGTGATGATGGGATATTTCTTGGATATTCCACCCAAAGAAAAGCCTACAAATGCTACAACAATAGGCTACAGAAAATTGTAGAGTATTAATGTCAAGGTTGATGAAGATCTTAAACACACTAACTTAACAGAGGAAGCTATGATGTTGAATTAGAAATAGAAGATGAATTTTTTGATGGAGATCCTAAAGAAGAGAATGAAAAGGAACCTACTAGATATGTTCAAAAGGATCATCCTGAAAAGAAAATTATTGGCAACAAGAATGGAGGAGTTCAGAAAAGGAGAGTTGTAAAGAATAGAGAACAAGTAAATTTTTCCCTCTTGTCTTATATTGAATGTAAGAGTTATGTTTAAGCCAGCAAGGATGAAAGTTGGATAAAAGAAATGGAAGAATAGCTAAGCCAAATTGAGAAGAACCAAACTTGGGAATTAGTTCCAAGACCCCCCAAGACAAAATGTGATAGGTACAAAATGGGTCTTTAGAAACAAGCTCAATGAAGATGGAGCTATTGTAATAAATAGGGAAAGATTGGTGTGCAAGGGGTATGCACAAGTTAAAGGTATAGACTTTAAGGAAACATTTGCACCAGTTGTTAGATTAGAAGCTATAAGAATGTTTCTAGCATTCTCTATTTATAAAGGATTCAAAGTCTATCAAGTGGATGTTAAGTTTACTTTCCTAAATGGAAACCTTGAAGAAGTAGTCTACATAGAACAACCAGAAGGTTTTTAGCTGTCAAAATAAGAAGATTATGATTATAGACTAAAGAAAGCATTGTATGGTCTAAAACAAGCACTTAGAGCATGGTATTCAAGACTAGAGCAACACTTGCAACAATAAGGATTCAAGAAAGGATGTGCAAACATCAATCTATACTTCAAATATGAAGGTGAGCATATGTTAATTGTTGGTGTGTATGTGGATGACATCATTTTTGGTGGCAACAATGAAAAAATGTGTAAAGGGTTTGCTATCCAAATGCAAAATCAATTTGAGATGTCAATGCTAGGAGAATTTTCTTTCTTCCTTGGTTTACAAATAACACAAAATAGTGATGGGATATTCATCTCTCAAACTAAGTATGCCAAGGAGATGCTTGAGAAGTTTGGAATGGAAGATAGCAAGCCAATTATTACCCCTATGATAACTATATGTAAGTTGAGCAAGACATGAGATGAATCCCCTAATGCAAATCAGACAATGTACAAGTCAATGATAGGTAGCTTGTTTTAATTAATTACATCAAGACATGATATTATGCAAGCACTACATATGGTGGAAAGATTTTAAGATGCTCCTAAAGAGTCTCATGTCAATGTAGTTAAAAGAATTTATAGATATATCAAGAGGACTATTGATTATGGACTGTGGTATTCCAAGCTTGTGATTATTTCACTTTAACAACATATACAGATTCTTATTGGGCTGGAAGTGTGGATGATAGAAGAAGCACTAGTGGTGGTGCATACTTTATGGGAAACAAACTTGTTTCATGGCTAAGTAAGAAGCAGGAGTGAATTACTCTTTCTATAGAGAAAGTGGAGTATGCGGCAGTAGTTGCATTTTGTACTCAAGTGTTATGGATGAAGAAAACACTTAAATATATCAAGGTAGAGTAAAAAGATCCTATATCTATTCTTTGTGACAATTCAAGTGCAATAAACATATCAAAGAATCCATTAATGCATTCTAGGACAAAGCACATATCAATCAACTATCACTTCTTAAGAGAGAAGGTTTTAAACCAAGAATTCAATATGGAATATGTGCCAACTAAAGAGTAGACTTCTGACATATTCACAAAGCCTCTTCCCAAAGAGAAATTTGAGTCTCTAAGGCAGAAGTTGGGAGTATTGATCCCATATCACATCACTAATTTTTAGTGATAGAGAATGAGTCTAGGGGGAGATTCATAGAAAATTCATTTAGCCTTGGAAGAGAAGGAGAAGACAAGTCAAGAATGCATTTTTTTACAAATTTCTAATGACTTGATGGTTGCAGATTTATAGACATAATTATTTCTCTTTGCATTGTCAATCAAAGGGGGAGAACATCAATAGTAACAAGTGTCCAAACAGTGTCCATTTTTCATTGATTTCAAAGGGGGAGAGAATGTTCAAATTCTCATGAGATTGAGTAGGAGGAGAAAGAGGCAAATGCTCTATGTTTAAAAAAGGAGGATATATGTCTAAGGGGGAGTATGGTTGTGGTGTAGATTGATCAATGTTGTGTTGTGATGCAGGAGCATCTAGTGATGTAAGGGAAATCTTGCATCACCCAAAAAAATATTATATTTTCATTTTTTTTTAGTTTCCTTAGTTGTCTTACAGCCCATGGTGACTCATGCAGTCTTTGGGATAGCTAGAAGTTTGAAACAACCAAAAATAGTCACCTGAGCTATTTTTAGTAAGCCAGCCTATTTGGGTTGTATGGACACGAAAATTGACTCTAATGAGTGAAATCAGAAAATAATATATTTGGTGAAAGAAGCATCTCAAAATCTTGTACCATTTGGAAGATATTATATTTTCATCATGGGGAATTTCTCTAATGAAGTTTAAAACTAAAAATTGAGGCCCTTCGAAGCCTCGAAATAGGGTGAAAAATCTCATATCTTTTAGATTTGGAAAAAGATTATTGTAGATATCTTCATGAGCTTTCCAATGATTTATTACAATTGAAAATATGATAGTCAGATCAAAATTTATGGGCCTGAGAAGCTGCCCCACTAAAAGTGTATTTCATTTAAAACATATCTTCCTAGGCAAGAAATCAAATTGTTGGACTTTTTGTGCCAAAACAAAAGGGAAAGTACACTTTCTAGAACATTCTAGGGTGGCTACTAGGTAAAATAAAAGGGTTAAGTGGGGCTTGTAGAAGGTGGCTTTGCATAATAAATTTTCTTTGTGAGTTGGTTTTGTTGTAATGAACCAAGCCAATGAGGCTGTAGCATCATAATTTCATTTTTCGAAAATAATTGAAAGTGAGTTATTTTTTGTCTTACATATTTTGTGCTAGTATCTATTGTTGTGTTTTGTGTGGCTTTTAGGTGGTGTAGCCCTCATCAAGTGGTATTAGAGAAAGTTTTCCTGAGTGTGTTAATAGATCACCAAACATGAGGGAGTTTGCACCAGGACTTGTGGTTGTGGCTTTCTAAGAAAAGTGATCAAAATGCCTCCGCAAAGAAACCATGGTGGTGGAAGAAATGTTATTGTACCAGAAGAGGGTTTTATAGCCCTATAGAGACAAGTTCAAGCACTGCAAGAGGAGTTGTGTCGAGGGTTTGAGCCAAGAAGAGGATATGAAAGTGAAGATGAAGTTGAAAATGAGGAACAGTTCAAAGAAGAACAAGATGCAGTAGATCTAGAGCAAGTCAGATTATTTAAGACCATCTCTAAGATTGGGAAAAGGCCAAAGATCGATATTTCTACATTTTATGGAAACATTAACCCAAAAGAGTTGATTGATTGGATCAAAAATATTAGGAGTAATTTGAGTATGAGGATGTGGAAGATCTTGAGAGGATCAAATTTGCAAAGACCAAGCTAAAGGGTCATGTGAATATTTGGTGTAAAGAGGTACAACTAGAAAGAAATTGAAGAGAAAAAGAGAAAATAACTAGATGGGACCAGATGGTGGACAAATTAAAGATACAATTCATTCCTATAGACTATGAGCTAGATTTGTTGAAGAAGATGTAGGGATTGAAACAAGTAGGAAATTTTTTCAAGGAGTATATAGAAGAATTCTACCGTGTCCTGATTAGAACATGCCATTCTGAGGCCAATAAGGAAAAAGTTGCTTGTTACATAAATCGGTTGAAGCCAAGTATTCAAGAAGAGTTGGGTTTGGTAGGAATGTCTACCATTGAAGACATGTATCAATTTACTTTGAAGGTAGAGGAAAAGTTGAATAGAAGGTTTGAAAGCAAGTAAAGAGGTGGGGGTCATGGTGGAAAGACCAGTGGACGGTTATATGGGGGTTGAAATGAAGATCAAAAGAAGGGTGAAGGATCTAGTAGTATCTAGAACCAGAAAGGAGATAAAACCTACCGCCCTCGTGATTAAAATAATGGAGACCAAAGAGGAAGAGGAAGATCTAGAAGAGGGTCAGGAAGAGGAGGCTTTCATGGAACTTGTTTCTAATGTGGAGAAGGACATAGAGCCTATGAGTTTCCTCAACATTAATAAAGGACAAGTAGATGACTTGAGGTTAATGTGCGAGTTGCACATGTAGATGAAGATGTTGAGTCTTCACATTCTAAGGATGCAGAAAGAGGAGAGGTCCTTGTTACTAGAAGAGCCTTGTTGAATGAGGAGAGAGAACCAACTCAAAGGAAGAATTTATTTTGCACCCAATGTAAGTGTGAAGGTAAAATTTGCAATGTTATTACTGATGGAAATAGTACTGATAACCTTGTTTCAGAAGAGATGGTTGGTAAGTTGCAGTTGGAGAGAAGAAGGTATCCAGATCCATATCAGATTGGTTGGTTGCAAAAGGACCATAAAGCTTTGGTAAATGAACAATGTCTGGTAAAGTTCAAGATTGGAAATTACCATGATGAGGTATTGTGTGATATTATGCCTATGGATTTTTGTCATATGTTGTTAGGTAGACGGTGGCAGTTTGATCGACGAGCAGTGCATGATGGACATGCTAACACCTATTGTTTGACAAAGGATGGTGTTTTTCATAAGTTGAAACCCTTAAGGGAGGTAGAAGAAAAGGTATGCAGTAATGCAAGAATTTTTTTGGTTAATGGAAGAAAAATCCTAGAAGGTATGAGGCATAATCCTATGTATTTTGCATTGATCCCTAGAGTTGATAAAGAAGTTACTAGTGAGGTAACTGTAGAGGTTTCAAATTTGTTGAATGAGTTTCAAGCTATTATTTCTGATAATGTACTTGAAGGTTTTCCTCCAGTAAGAAAGATTAGTCATCAAATGGACCTGATTCCTGGAGCCAGTTTTCCAAATAAGGCAACTCATCATATGACTCCCCTAGAGAGTGAATCTTAGTTGAATAGACAAGTGTAAGATTTGTTGCAGAAGGGATTGATTAGAGAGAGTTTGAGTCCATGTGAAATACCTATAGTACTAGAACAAAATAAGGATGGGGAATGGAAAATGTGTACAAATTCTAGAGCCATCAATAAGATCACTATATCAAGTATAGATTCCCCTTGCCAATGATGGATGTCACCATGGATTGTTTGAGTGGAGCTAAGTACTTCACGATGATAGATTTAAAGAGTGGTTATTACTAGATTCATATTAGAGAAGGAGATGAATGGAAGACAACCTTCAAGACCAAAGAGGGCTTGTACGAGTAGTTAGTCATGCCCTTGGGCTAACCAATGCATTGAGCACCTTCATGCAACTCATGAATGAGGTACTGAAAGAGTTTTTGGGTAAATTTTTCATTGTTTATTTGGATGACATTTTAGTTTTTAGCAAGACATTGGAGGAGCATTTGATGCATATTAGAAAGGTTTTTGAGAAGCTAAGAGAGAAGTTGTTGATCAATTTGAAGAAGTGTCGTTTTGTGAAAAGAGAGTTGGTATACTTGGGATTTGTTGTCTCGAAAGAAGGTCTTAAGATGGACCCAGAGAAGGTAAAAGCTATAATTGAATGGCCTACACCAAGGACTTCTACTAAGCTGAGATCTTTTTATGGTTTGGCTAGTTTTTATAGAAATTTTATCAAAGGTTTTAGTAGTATTCGTGCACCTCTAATAGAAATAATGAGAGGGGATAGAAAAGAGTTTAAGTGGACTATTGGAGCAGAAAAAAGTTTTGATATGTTGAATAAGAAAGTTACAAAGCAACCTGTTTTGGCACTTCCAGATTTCAACAAGGTATTTTAGGTAGATTGTGATGCTAGTGGTAGTGCCATTGGAGCTATTTTGAGTCAAGAAGGTAAGATTGTTGCCTATTTTAGCAAGAAGTTGAATGATGCTAAGAAGAAATATTTTGTCTATAATTAGAAGTTTTATGCTATAGTCTAGGCTTTGAAGAAATGGAGATACTATTTGTTGACAAAATAATGTGTTTTATATATTGATCACCAGGATTTACAGTATCTCAATAGTTAAGGAAAGTTGAATCAAAGGCACTCAAAATGGGTGAGTTTTTGTAGAGTTATACTTTTTTTTTAAGCATAGGAGTGGAAGCTCAAATAGAGTTGCAAATGCCTTAAGTAGAAGGAAAAATTTGTTGATAGAGATGAATATAGAGGTTGTTGGGTTCAATGAACTCAAGAGTTTGTATCCTAAAGATACAAACTTTGTAGAAGCTTGGAAGGCCTATTTGGAACCTGTTACATTGGATAGGACAAGATGGTCAAATTTCCTAATCCAAGATAGGATGCTATTTAGAGGAAGCCAATTATGCATTCCATGGAGCTCTATGAGAGAGAATCTAATCAAGGAGAAGCATAGCGCAGGATTGATTGAACATTTTAGTCAAGATAAGACAATTTCTCTTATTAGTGAGAATTAATACTAGCCACAGTTACAACAAGATGTGAAGGAGTTTGTACAAAGTTGTAGAGTATGTCAAATGGTGAAAGGAATGAGTCAGAATACTAGATTGTATCAACCATTACCTATACCTAAGAGGCCATGGGAGGTTATTAGTATGGATTTTGTCCTTGAATTGCTAAGGACATAGAGAGGGTATGATTCCATATTTGTGGTGGTGGATAGATTTTCAAAGATGACACATTTCATTCTATGTCATAAGACTAGTGATGTTGTTCATATTGCAGATTTATTTTTCAAAGAGGTGGTGAGGCTACATGGTCTACCAAAGAGTATAGTTTCAGACGAAGATACCAAATTTGTTGGTTATTTTTAGAGGACACTATGGAAGAAGTTGAAGACATATTTGAAGTTCAATTATGTGCACCATCCATAGATTGAGGGACAAATAGAGGTGGTGAATAGGAGTTTTGGTAACCTGCTAAGATGCTAAGATGCTTAGTAGGAGATAAACCAAAGGGATAGGATTTGGTTTTACCACAAGCAGAATTTTCTCATAATAATTCTGTCAATAGGAGCACTAGTAAATCACCATTCTAGATTGTATATGGGAGTAGTCTAAGGAATCCTTCTAAACTGAGAAATATGGATAAAGGAGAGAAGAGTACTACTGAGGCTAAAGATTTTGCTAAGCACTTGAATAATTTGCATGATGAGTTGAAGAAGCATATCAATAAGATGAATTCTTAGTATAAGGCTAAGTCGGATCAAAAAAGGAGGTATACAGAGTTTTAGGTACAAGATGAAGTCATGGCTCATTTACAAAAGGAGAGGTTTCTAGTTGGTACATATAATAAGTTAAAAATGAAGAAGTTTGGACCATGCAAGATCCTAAAGAAGCATGATTTAGGAAATGTGTATGACGTAGAGTTGCTAAGTGATATTCACATTTCACATGTGTTTAACATTTCCAATTTGATAGAGGAACAATGGAACATTTTGACACCTACGTCAGAAATGGAAGAGATACAAGAAATTTTGGATAGCTGTGTGGGTAGAAGCACAAGAAATAGGAAATATGCAGAGTACTTGGTGAAATGGAGATGAAGGCTTGTTGAAGATTCATCATGGTTATCTAAAGCTGAGGTTAACTGTCTTGGTTTCCCTCTAACACCTTGGAAATCACAGGGTAACTTTTCCAATTACCCTGAGTGTTTATGCAGGAGCATCCAGTGTTGCAAGGGCAATCTTGCATCACCCAAAAAAGTATCATTTGTTTGTAATTTCCTTAGTTGTCTTGGAGTCCATGGCGACTCATGTAGTCTTTAGGATAGCTAGATATTTGAAACATCCAAAAATAGTCACTTGCTATTTTTAGTAAGTTAGACTATTAGGGTCATATGGACACGAAAATTGACTCCAAGGAGTGAAATCAGAAAATAAGTTTTTTGGTGAAAGAAGCATCTCAAAATCCTATACCGTTTGGAAAATATTAAATTTTCATCCTCGAGAATTTCTCTAATGAAGTTTACAACTAAAAATTGAGGCCCTTCAAAGCCCCAAAATAGGGTGCAAAATCTATAATATTTTAGATCTAACAAAAGGAAACTGTAGATCTCTTCACGAGCTTTCCAACGATATATTACAGTTGAAAATTTGATGGTCAAATCAAAAATTATGGCCCCAAGAAGCTGCCCCACTAAAAGTGTTTCATTAAAATATCTTCCTAGGCAAGAAATCAAAAGGTGGGACTTTTGGTTCCAAAACAAAAGGGAAAGTACACTTTCTAGAAAATTCTAAGGTGGTTACTGGGTAAAATAAAAGTGTTAAGTGGGTGTTGTAGAAGGTGGCTCCATTAGTGCAGATTGCAACTCTGAATAATAGATTTTCTTTGAGAGTTAGTTTTGTTGTAATGAACCAAGCCCATGAGGCTATAGCATTGTAATTTTTGAATCTATAATTTTATTTTCTAAAATAATTGAAAGTGAGTTATTTTTTTCTTTTGCATCTTTTGTGCTAGTATCTATTGTTGTGTTTTGTGTGTTTTTTAGGTGGTGTAGCCCTCATCATGTTGGCATAATTAGTATCGAGCATTTAGTTTTTCCATCAATGACAAAGGGGGAGACTGTTGGAAATTTGGTTTTCATTGATGTCAAAAGGGAGTTTATGGCTACTCATGATGGTCATTGATGTCAAGTGGTCTCACACTAAAAGATGAATTTGAAGTTGTAGTGCAAGCCTTGAAGTGTTAAAGAGTTTTGGACTTCGGGCCTCGGGCTTACCCTATACCACTTGCTAGTGAAGGAAAGAGTTAGAAAAATTAGGCCAAGCCTAATCAGACATTAGACTTTGGGATTGAGGCTTACTTGATACTACACAGTTTTGAACATTGGGATTTGGTTGTACCTCTTATCAAATGCCTTAAAAGAATTGAACAAAGATTGGGCTAAGCCAAAAAAGTTTCATACTTTGGACTTTAGGCATACCTCATATCGAATACACAAAGGAAAAAGAGTTGGAAAGGTGAAGTTCAAAAGGACGTCAAAATTCGAGCATCCAAGTTAAGGCTTATGCCTTATCATAAAGTAGGAAGGAGGTATGATGGAAGGGCTGACATTGATCCCCAAAAGGGTTTTAGAGTTCACAGGCCAGTTGGAAGACTTACGCCTTACCATAAAGTCCAATAGGCAGTAAGTGGTATGTGTGAACCTCGACCCTCAAAATGGTTTTGGGCTTCGTGGGTCTAAGCTAAGGATTACACCTTATCTAAATGAAAAGAAATTGAAGGGGTATGAAGGAACCCCAAACCATGGCTTCCGACATCTCAAAGGAATTTTAGAGTTTGGAGTTTTGGTGTTTGGTTGATGGTCTACGAATGGGTTGAAGGTGGAAAAGGGTAAGGTTGAAGGCCAAAACCAAAAAGTGTGGGAGAGGTGGCACATTCCCATCATTCCGTGGAAATTTTTTGGGACCCAGTGATGGTCAATGCGAGCTCATGGGAAGATGACACGTTTCCTCAACGACAGGTATAAAGAGTTTACACTTTGATGTTTTGAAGGTTAGTGTATTGGCTTGTGATGGAGTCAAGTTTGGTAAAAGGTAAAGAGGAAGACTGATGACCACGATAGGTATGGAGAAGCTTTAGACTTTAGTTTTTTGGCTTGCTTGTTAAGTGTTACAATGCATTCCATGCATAAGGAAAGAGAGATGAGCGAATCTTGACCGCCAAAGGAAAGGAAATGTGTTTACTAGAGTTGTGTTGGCAATTAGTGTGGCATGGGTTTATGTTTTTACCTAATAAAAGGTTAAATAGAAATAATGATATCCAAAGAGATAAAAAAACAACATAGAATGTGTAGAGAAAGCTAAAATATAGAGAAATAGAGGAAGAATTAGATGAGATAAGATTAGAAGTAGAAGTGTGATGACATACCAAAAGTCTGGTGACTAGACGTAAGCATGGAAATATATCGTAAGCATAATGATGGAATTAAAACAAGATTATATAGCAAAATCATAGTGATAGAATGAAAGTACAATGATAAAACAAAAGCACCAATTTGTAGAGGGAGAGTGTAGATCTTGAAAATGGAAGTGTTGAAAGATGTAAGAGTTGAAGTGCAAAATAAAAGTATCATTTTGGAACACAACACTAAAACATGGTTAGTAGTGCAAATTTGGATCCTATGAAGAAAAAACTTGGAAAAGATTATGAAAATGTTAGATTATGGGATAGGGGTTCAACCAAACATGCCAAAATGAAGATAAGAAAAATGAATGAGGATTATAACACAAATATTCAAATAAATATGGAAACTTCTACCTTATTTATTCCTTTTTCCTTTGATTGACCTAGAAGAAGAGTTTCACCCAAGGTTCTCTTGATTTCCTCTTTCTATATATATATATATAGGGATGTGGTTGCTTATAAAACTAGTATAATGATAGTATGATTAAGATGATAAGAGATCAAATTGATATCATAAGGATATGATGAAAATGGATTATATAGAAAATGAATTAGCATAAGCCTATGGTGAAAGAAGATTTAGTAGATTATATGGAATATAATAAAAAAATAGATTCTCAAATAGGGTGAGAGGCCTCTCATTTATAAATCAAGGGTCTTTATGGATTGGTTGGTGGATGGTTAGGATTGATTAAGGATTAGGGTTTGGATTAAGGTTGTAGTCATATAAAAAGTGTTTCATGAGGTGTAAGGACTAGGTTAAAGAAATGGAGGGCTCACAATTGACCAAACCTCTCAAGCAAAGGAGATTGGACAAGTGTCAAAGAGAAATTGATTGGAAATGTGGTTAAGAGACCAATGATGGAGATTGGACAAGATTTGGTGGGACTAGATAAGATTTTATAGGATTAGTTAGAGAAGGTATCTCAGGATGCAAGATTTGATTTCTAGAAAAGGCAATATTTGACTTTATGCACTTTTCAAGGGATATGTGAATTTAAAATTAAGATTTATTTGGAAAGGGAGTCTTGTCATATGTACACAAGATTAGGGATTAATTAGCTTAAATCAATTAATTAATTATGTATTAGTTAATTGTTTTAGTTGGAAGATTTTGAGGATAAGATTGACTTAATTAAATGGATATAAATGCATTTAATAATGTGCAAGATAAAGATGATGGGGAAATTTATTTAATTACTTAATTAAGACAAGGTGGGATAAAGTGTGGTCAAGTTTGGACTAATTTAGGTGTCTACACATAGAAGCGACCTCATTTAGAAAATGGTTCAAATCCTATTGGATAATAGATATATTGAGATAGGTGTATTGATAAGTGTAACGAATATATAGTTTAGATGAATAAATGAGAATATATACAAACATAAATAAGATAAAGAATAAATATAGAAAGAGATAGAAATCAGAATATTAACTTCAATCTGCGGTGGCAATTGCCTAGAATGCTCTAGCTAGTTCAATCGGAAATTATTTATTCCCTTGCACTAATGTGGACCACTTCAGAACGTTGAGTTTTGTGTTTTTTTCTCATATGTATCCATCGTAATAAACTAGTGTGAGTTTAACATTCAACAAACATCTTGTCAGGATTGTCGGTAAGGTCCATGACAGAGTGATGAAAGATACGTTAATGAATAGTATAGGGGAGAAGATAGCTAACCAACAATTGAAATATCATTCAATGGATAAGTCGTAGAAAATGCTGAGGGTTTCCTATGCAAATATTTCTTGGTAGAGCTTGAAATTACTCATAGTAATTCACAGCTAAAATTATTGAGTTGTAAATAAGATACATAATTATTTAGTTTATCATTTGAATTCATTATCAATCAGTGGGCTATTATAAAGAATAAATGCTTGCATAGTGTTTATATGGAGAAAATTTATTAGATTTAATTGTCATTTTTCATTGGTAAGAATGTCTTTTGTAGAAAGTATCTTAATTCATTTATTCTTTTAACATGATTTGTATGATTCTTAGGAAGTGCAACAATCTATTTTCAGAAAGACTATTTATTGTTTGAGCTTCAAATTGACTGAATATGTATGTTTCTTGTTAAAGATTAAAAAATTCTATTTGTTGAAACAAGAAATTAGGGTAATATTTTAGAATGATAAATTCTCGGGATCAAATATGAATTATTTTTAAAAGTAAAAAACATATAAAATTTGAAATATATGTAATAATTGATTGTCTATAAGTTTCTAACAATATATATTAATGAGACATATTTGCCCCAAGGAGTACAATCTTCCATGAGAGGTAATAGTTAAACAAGGCCAGGAGAGGGGATAGGATAGACAATCACATGTATTAAGTGTTAGTGTAGAGCTAAAATACATTCTTGATGATTTATTGCTTATCATATAAGTGAATGGGAGGTTGGTATTGAAAGAAGCATAGGTAATCACCAATAGGAAGTTAGAAATGAAGAAGATTCTAGGAAAATAGTTAATATTGGACAACAAATTCATATTTCCAAATAGTTTGACTAAGTTTGTGATATTTAGAAGCAAGAAAATATGTCATTTCTCTTTGTATTCAACCACACATCAAGGTGAAAAGAAGGAACCCACTTTTTACGAAGAAATTTGAATTTGGAATTTTAATCCTAGTCCTCATATTCAATCTCAGTTCCTTAAAGATGTTGCATTAAAAAAAGGTGGATAGTATAAGTTGTAAGGAAGGGCCAAAGATGGGATTATCTGGATACCCTAGTTATTATTAGTTAAAAGATGAAGCTTAGCACAAAGTTTGGAATCATTTTCTAGTTAAAGGAGAAGAGGTCCCATATGTCTTCAAAAATTTGATTTCCTTTTCCAAACAAGTCCTTTCCTTGATGATACGTGTGGAATATAACATGTTGGCTATCCATTTGTATCATCTCATTCCAAAAAATAAATGAAGTAGGGAAGATAAATCTATTTCTCTATGATTGATCATAATAGCTTAATATTGGAAAAACCCTTTCCTAGGCTTTTGAATTACTATTAAATTGAACTGAGAATGTAGTTAGAAGAATAAGGTTAGGTTAATTTTATCTTCTAACTAAAACTCTATATCTCCAATAGTTTGAATGTGGTACAAAATTAGAATTTTCTAGGGAGTATAATCTTGTATTGCTCTTTTGATTTATGTATTTATGAGTTACGCTCCTTGAATGGTGAGCTAAATAATACCTAAACAACTTTGGTCCTTTGGTTAAATATAATGTGGTCAAGATGAGAGAAATATACCACATTTGTTGCCATATTTTTTCCATAAGAAACCTATAATTAGTGAAGTAAGATTATTTTAACTAGATATAGAAGGAAACCAACAATAGAAGACATCAACATAATTAGCAAGGAGAATGTTGAAAAAATTTCAAATGAATTTGTTTTATAAGACTTTTAATATTTTAATTTTTCATGTAGCACTTCCATGTGTTTACATGAGAGACACCAACCAAATACCAAGAGATTGCCCCACCTTTGAGTTAGTTCCACTCAAGAGGAATCCAATATGTGGCAGGATTTGAAGAAGTCAAAATAAATTCTCTTTTTGTGCATGGAAAATTGGGAGCTTGAAGGAGAAGAGCCAAAATCAAGACCATTAAGAATATTTGCTATTTTTTTAGCTAAACTCTATAGAAATAGCAAGCTACATCAAGAAAGTGATAGTTTAATGCGATTTCTCCATTAGGAAGAGTGGTGCCATGAATAAGTTGTTGGGTGTAGGAGTGTTAAAGGAGGCATCCCAATGTGTTAACAAAAAAACACATAGAGAAAATTTCCTAGAGGACAACCTTGACAAGTGAATATTTTAATAGAAAAAGGTGTTTAGAAAGGGAGCCACTCAAAACAAATTAAGAATTAGTTTCCTTGAAAATGATGATGTTCCAGTACATGATAACCATCACCAGAGGTAAATCTATTCTCTCATGGAATACTCTTAGCTAGTTTAATCCACTAGTGTTGACCACTTCAAAACATTGAGTTTTCTGTTTTATTCTCATATGTATCCATCGTAATAAATTAGTGGGAGTTAACATTCAACGAACATTAGGCCCATGATAGAGTGATGAAAGATACGTTAATGAATAATACAGGAGAGAAGATAGGTACCCAACAATTGAAATATGATTCAATGGATGAGTCGCAGAAAATGCTCAGGGTTGCCTATACAAATAAGATCTTGAAATTACTCATACTAATTCATAGTTAAAATTATGGAGTTGTATGATTATCAACTCGCGAGGTTGGCTGAATATTTGTAAGATAAAGAATAATAGCTTGCACAGTGTTTACAGGGAGAAAATATATTAGATTCAAATGTTATTTTTCATTGGGGGAGTGTCTTTTGTAGAAAGTACCTTAATTGATTTATTATTTTAACATGATTTGTATGGTTCTTAGCAAATGCAACAATCTATTTTTAGAAAGACTCTATTTATTGTTTGAGCCTCAAATTCATTTAATATGATTTGTATGATTTTTAGCAAGTGTAACAATCTATTTTTAGAAATAATTTATTTATTGTTTGAGTTTCAAGTTGATTTAATATGTATGTTTATTGTTAAATATTAGAAAGTTTAATTTGTTGAAACAAGAAATTAGAGTAACATTTTATAATGATAAATTCTAGAGATTAAATATGAAATGTTTAAAAAATATAAAAAGCATCTGGAATTTCAAATATATGTAAGAATTGATTGTCTACAAGTTTCTAAGAATGTATATCAATGAGACATATTAGGAACAAGGAGTACAATCATCCATGAGAGGTAATAGTTAAACATGGTAAGGAGAGAGGAGAGGATAGGTAATCACATGTATTAAGTTTTAGTGTAGAACATGTAGCATTGTAAATTATCACTCCTAACAATTATACACTACCTTGATATCCTATTTTACACACAAACATTAATTATAGTACTGATTTGTTCATTTCTAGGCCAGATCATAAAAATACATTAAATTAGCTCTAATATCCTAACAAATTTTGGACAAAATCAACCAGTCAAGGATGGTAGCACCCTTGTCCTTAAAGGGGTCCTAACTCAAATTAAATGTTTTATTGTTTGTCCTTGGAGGATTGAAAGATCCTAGGTTGACCTATAATCCAAAAATATCAATTGGAACACATATATAAACAAATTGTATTCTCATTTAAACATTAGAGAAAGAAAGGAAGAAGGTAATTATGAACAAGAAGCTATTATAATGCAATTATGGTGAAGATGTATTAATTTATCCTCTATAAGTCATCTACAACAATCTATTGTGTTTTTTGAGCTATCTATTGTTTAGGGCTTAGACCTAGTTATTCAATTTTTTAAATTGCATGCACATTTTGGGTAAAAACATTGAAAATGTAAAGGTTTGCATAGTTTTTTCATTTCAAAATATCAAAAAGTATTACTCTTCAACATTTTAAAGGACATAGAGAAGGGGGATCTACTATTCATGAGTCTCTTTATTATCAAGAGATTTTGAACGGGCGAACTACCCTAAACTACCTCAAGGAACAAAGCGAGAGTTCTAGAATCAAAAAGAGTAGGTCACAGAGGTTTTCTAGAGAAATTGACGAGCCCTTGGCCAAAGGAAGATAGCGTGACATACGGATGACAGTGCGATGCACTAGCATCCTAGGGGCATGTTGGCATCCCATACGAACCAGAAAGTAAGTTGGTCACAAAAGAAAACAAAGTGACTACTAGCGATCTAATTACTTAGAACTTCCAGAGTACAGGAAAATAACATAATACAATAGAACTGAAATAAAGTAAAGTATAGATGATAAAGATAAAGAGTAGAAAGAAAGATGCTCACGAAAACCCTAGTAATGAAGCCTCTGGTGATTGAATGTATGCAATACCTATGTACATAAAATTTGGAGAAAATGTTGGTGTTGTATAGGGGTTTTCCTCAATCAAACCCCCATTTCGGTGTTCCCACCTCCATGAACAACCAAATAGATAGTGAGAAATGGACAAAGGAGTGATAAATGCAATCCCTACTTAAGGAGGAGAACCCATATCACAAAGTAAGGTGGTAAAATTAATCCCTGCTCTAGGAGGAGAACCTGTATCACAAAGCAGAGATGCAATAGATAGGGGATGTGTGAAATCCTAGGATGCTCGCAAGCACAAGATAAGGGAGATAGAGTTGCAAGGCTTAAGGAAGCCAAAGAGAGTAAGGAAAAAAGAGAGAGTTGCAAGAGTCAAGGGAGCTCCAAAGAAAGCTTGAGAGTGCTACTGTAACAATTTGTAAAGATCTATACAATAAATGTAGCTAGAGAAAGATGGGAGAATGTCCAAGATAGAAGCCAAGAAGGAGAAGGTCAAATGGATTGAAAAGATGGATTTTAAATAGGGGAAAGAAGCTTCTCAAGTTATTATAAGGCATCCCAACATGTTACCACTGACAAAAGGAGGTGACAAGTGGAAAACATTATTAGAAGTGGTCATTTGAATGTTGAAATGTCATAGGATGCTAGCATGACATGTAGACATTTGTGCAGCACACTAGTGTCCAAACACATCTTGCTACAAAATGACAAGAACGAGAAAAGTGCAAGGTTTGATGGAAAGCTGACGCACAAAGGTAGCTGCTGAAAAGTGGTCCTGAGCATCTTGAGAGGGGAAAAGGGTTGATGTAGGGGCTAAAATGAGCCTACACAAGTTCTAAGGAAGTGTCCAAACTAAAGTAGATGCAAGAATGTATGTGAAATTGCAAGGGGTGCAATTTTATGACATTACAAAGGATAATATCAATCAATTGCAACATTTTAATTTCTAAAAGTTATCTTTTGATCATATTGCATTACCTAAAATACATAAAAAATTAATGGATGTGTGTGCTTCACATAAGAAAAAATAGGTTTTTGTGCATTTCCAAAAAATTGTTTGCTTCTAGACTTGGACCTGTGAAACCTCAAATCTTCAAACATTGTAGTTGAGTTTTTAGACTTTAAAATGGGTATTATCTTGCCTCTTTGGTCGAGGGTTCCCACATCCCTATCCAATCAATTTGGAATTATTTCTTTTGTGTGAAACCTTGTCTTGGTCTCTATTTAGATTCAGTTCTTGTTTCTCGATGTTTGTCCTTAAATTTTCTAATTTTGTTTTGTATTACTAATTTGATCTAGGGTCATAGAAAAGAATTCTTTACAAAAATATTGTTTTGTCAAAATCAATGTCTTATTTTAAAACTCTATTAAGAAATTTCAAGAAATTTTCTTACGAGAATATGAAAATGAGATTCTTTGTCCTCTTTTGTTATTTTTCTTTAATCCATCTCCAAATATCTCTCCTACTTGTGAGGGTATCATGGTGCAAGAGGATGGAATCATTGATACTTTACCTTATCTTAATTTCTCAAGTAATAATGAAACTCATTTTTGTCTCTCTCCCAATATCTCTCCCACTCTAGAGGATATTTTATCACAGGGGGGTGTAATTGTTGACATATTTCCTCTTTCAAATGATAGTAAGGTGACTTACATAGATGAATATTCTAATTTGAAATTAGATCCCTAATCGATATAATATCCTAAACAATTAGTTAACTTAATTGAAATTGTAAACCCACAACTAATTATTGGACCTCCTCTCATTATAGGACCTTCTGCAAACCAATTTAAGCCTTATGGTCATATCCCAAATTTTGCAAAGAAACACACTCAAAATAGCTATACATACCAAAATGTGTTGCAACAACCAAGTTATCATGTAGTTTCTCAGACGTATTTAACACTCAAAGTAACAAACAACCAAAGAAAATTCAAATATCCATTCCATTTCCTCAACCATATACCCCCCTCACACCTCATCGTCCTCAACATATGAACAAAGATTATGATCTTGTTCAACAAATTTGTAATACTCTAAACAAGATCTCTCTTTGAAAATTAATTCAACCTTTAGCTACATACAAAGAGATGCTCCAAGAGGTTTTAAATAATATTGAAGAATATTGATATCTTACCTTATGTCAAATCAAATGATGTAGCAACCTTGTTTGATTGTAAGAAGGAAACAAATTTTGATATTGCATTCCGTCAAAATGAATTACCTCCTTCTCTGGTTAAAAATTAAAATGATCCAACACTCTAATGATATATGTAATATTTAATAAAAATTGGCATTAGACATACTCTTTTTGATAATGGATCAAGTCTTAGAGTTTGTAGCATTGATCTTCTAGATAATATTTGTATCTAGATAAGTCTCACAACACCTAATAATATTTCTATTCATGGATTTGATAATGTTGGTAGGAAATTGTTGGGGACAATCACACTACCTATCTAGGTAGGACTTGTGACTTTACCTACCCTTATCCATGTTATGGAAAATACTCTCATACCATCTTCTTCTTGGTAGACCATGGATTTATACCACGAAGGTATTATCATCTACTCTTCATTGTGAGATGAAGTTGTGATGTAGGAAAAGTGATGCTAGATCCAATGAGGATTAACCTCTTTTCACTTAACTTCACATTGGGACACAAAATTAACTACGGTTAATGATGAATTTGCTACCACAAGGGAGAGCCAATATCCTATGGTTTGTGTCCTTTTGAGTTATAGAGACAATAAATTTGTGTTTTAATAGCACTATTTGACATATAACCCTAGACTTGAAAATGTATTTTATTGTATATATGAAAATAAAAAACTAACATAATAAACCTAGATCTAAGAAATGGTGACGAAGAGGAACTTGTGGTTGAAAGTTGAGGCTGAATTGGGAGGATAGGGGTGTTGGGTATCTTAGACTAGGGATGCTTCTTTTAAGATCTAAATTTTTTGAGGTGTAGGTTATAGTTTGCTTTGTGTTTCTTGAGACTTTTAGTTGATCAAAATTTTTGGATCCAACTTGCAGACATGAAAAGAGGGGGACAGTTTGTTTTTTATAGGGGATTTCCTAATTCAAACCTAATGTTGGTATTTCTACCTCCATGTGTAACAAATAATGATGATCAAGAGTGCATATCCTAGGTTGGGTAGAGGCTGAAAAAACAATTGATTGAAATGATAAATAAAAATGTTACCTTGATGTGAAATCCTTGATGAAGTGATGCCACACCATAAGTTGCCACATTTTTTTATTGATGAATGCCTTAATTTATTTATAGATATACAATAGTGGGTATGTGTAGGATCATCATGGAAAAAATAGGTCCTTAAGTGGCAAAAAATTTAGAAAAATCAAAGTTAGGCAACTTGACGTAAAAATTTGAATAAGTTATCTATATTATTTCAAAAATATGTAAGAATAGAATTTGTAGCAAATTGAATGTAGTTTCTAAACTACTAATTTTATTTAAAAAAAAATCTATTTGGTGAAAATTTGAAATTTCAATGCAGTAGGACATAAATTTCAGGAAAAAAATAAGAACTAGGTGTCTGTTCGACCACCCTAAGCACAATAAAATGATAATATTTTTTTATAAAATTTTAGATATAAGTAGAGTACTTATGTCCTGATGTGATGCATATTTTTTTGTAACTTTTTGCAAGTAAATAATTAATTATGAATTTTTTATTAAAACTTTTAGAAAATATAAAAACTAGTATGCCTGACCACCTTAACTTGGTCAAAACTTCATGAAATTCAATTCTTTTTTTTTTAATCCTATAGTATGCAAAGCATAGAATGTGATGCATGTTTCATATTCAAAAATGTGATACTGTTTGAAAGCTATAGATATTTTTCAATCAGCCTATCAATTAGGACATTATTCGTAACTCAAATAGAAAATGAATAATAATAATTTATTCAATTTAAAGTAAAGCCTAATTTATATTGGTGGAAAGCTAAGAATCTCCTTTAAAAACCCTTTTGTTTCATCAATTTTGGGTAAAAAAAAAGTTATCAGCCACATACCCTACACATACCCATCATATTGCCACTTTTTGGCCCATCATGATCCTGCACATACCCTAGTGTAGTACATAAAATGTAATAGATTATTGTAACTAGCATGTAGATTACTCAATACTTCTCCATAATAATTTCATGATAGATCATAATAGTGCTTAGATCATTCTTGCTTCTTCTTTTCTAATATCTTGAAAACATGGTCTTTATTGACAAAAGCATTGTAATAATGCTACTTATTTTTTCCTTGAATTGTCTTGACTACTTTTAGGAATCTCATTTTTCTCTACAAAATTTTAAGGATTTGAAATGGTGAAAACACATGTATTTATATGCATTTACTTAATTCTCACTCAATCAATTATCAAGGGCCAACAAATGAAATTGGAATTTTAAATGTAAAAATTCCAACACTCACATATTATAAAATGAGCCAAAATAGGCTTGATAGGGGTACTGGGTGTGCTATTCTAGACCTATTATTTTGGGGCCTTATGTGTTGGTAAATATATTTTAAATGATAATTCCCAGTTCAACCTCTAGTTTTCTGAATATTATTTAAAATTGGGAAAATTATAAACACAATTACATCCAAGCAGATAGGGGGAGCTAAACCTATTATGAAATTATTAAGGGTGACAATTTATGATGCTAAATTTATCCCCAACTTTAATGAGAGCATTAACTTACGCTTAGACTCACTAAAGTAAGGATAAGCCAAGGAGGGTTCAATTATCCAAATATTGAAGAGATATGACAACATTGAATCTAGAGGATGTACTAGCCCCTAGACTCGAGATCTTATGGTAGATAACTTTAAGGACAAAGAAACACACAAACATGAGGTACAATACAATGTCCAAATAAAAATCATACAAAATGAAGACATAAAGTAAACACATCAAAGACACAAATTATACACATAGTATTTCATAATAAAAATAATAAAAACACAATAAGACATAAATATAAGGTATTAAACATAAAAGGATTCAATTTAGGAAGCTATAGAGACCTTAGTCTTAAATTTATCTCAAATACTAAACATTATCCCTTGAATATGATGTTAGAAAAAAATATGCTCCCATAAGGACCAACAAGTTGCATTATGCTAGATCACTCATGAAACACATGGATTCAATAGCAAGAAAGTTGTGATATGCTAGGTGGCTATGTAAAAGTTCTCAAGTTCATGAATCAACATGCTCCATTATGCCAGATCCATGGACTATTATTCTAAACACATCTTAGGGAGAACACAAAAGGTTTAATGTTGTAGGGGATAGATAAATGCTTAACATTATAGGGTATAAATTGATAACCATGCCTCAAGAGGCGTTATAAATAACACCACCACTAAAGGGGTGTGTCAATAATTTTAAACTCACAAGGCATTAATGAAATGGATACAGTGTTATGCCCCCCTTAAAATATCAATATACTTGATATATTGATATTTTAAGGAAAAGAAGGGGAAGAGAGGCTACTTCAAAATAGTACACACCTCCCAAAATTAGCTATTCTAGCCCCGAAGTGTAAAGGTAAAGAAAACCATTCTTGTGACTATTGTTTTTCTGCCATAGAAAGAGATATGCTTGCACACAAGATTATAGTACCATGAATAAAAATAAACAAACATATGAAGCTACAAATTCCACATAGTGTGGAGCAACACCATAGAAAAAAGATTATTATTTAGAAATGGGTCAGTGCAGGATCATAGGGGTCCAAACTAGGCCTTTATGTGGCAATGGAAATTTATAAAAAATAGAGTTAGTGAACTTGACATAAAAAATTGAATAAGTTATTAAAATAATTTGAAAGCTATGTAACAACAAAATTTGTATAAAATTGAATGTAGTTTCTAAGATACCATTCCTTTTTTGGAAAAAAGTAAATCTATTTGGTGAAAATTTGAATTTTCAATGTAGTAGTACTAAATTTTAGGAAAAAATAAAAAGCAAGTGTATGTCTAACCAACTTAAGTACAAGAAAAAATAATATTTTTTTTTGAAACTTTCAATATAAGTAGAGTACAAATGCCTAGATGTGCCATATTTTTTTTGTATTTGTTTTGCAAGTAAATGATTAGTTCAAAATTTTTTTATTAATTTTTTTAAAAAATATTAAAACGTGATTGTCTGACCACCATAACTTGGTCAATTTTTTTTTATTTTTTTGTTTTCTCCTATACTATGGGAAGCATAGAATGTGATGCATTTTTTGGATTAAAATAATGTGAAATCATTTAAGAATTATAGGTGTTTTTCAATCAACCTATCATTCAAGACTTTAGTCAGAATGCATGTAGAAAATTAATAATAATTATCTATTTAATTCTTGATCTGAAAAACCCTAGAGTTTGCTTACTCAACTAAGTTCTTCATTTATCAAATTTGAAAATAGTAGCTTAACATACTTGAATCCAAATCCATGCCAAGATCTTTAATTAATGGTTTGAATCCAATATGAAAACTCAATCCATCAATCTACTGAGCTCATTGATTATTCTATTTGCAAAATTAAAACATAAGTCATCATCAATAACAACCAAAATATCAGAGAAACATTTGATTATAGAGTTCACCTCTCAAGGCTATGTCTCTGGATCCGCTCAATAAGCGTAATCAATTGCCATTAATGTTGCCACCTGCAAATTGCTTACAACATCTAGTCTTCTGATTGCATATACAAAATTGTCACTGCTAGAAAGTTTCAAGCCCTACAAGCACTTCCTGAATCCACATTGATCAAGTGTTTCCAACAATAACAACAAAGCAATCCTAGTTCTTAAAGCATTAAGTGAATGTGAACTAGATATAGATGTATCTTACCTCATTTACATACATGATTTAGACAATATTGAATTCACCATTCCAAAATAAAGTCAAGTATTAAAAAAATCTGGTTACCTAACACTAGATCTTCAACCTTGCAAGAGAGAATTCTTCAAATTGGATCTTCAACAATACTTCAAGTGAAAATTCCACAGTCTTTTGACGAATCTACACAAAGCTTTTGCAATCCCAACTCTTCTCTCAGGTCATCCTACAAAATTCCATCACTTGGATTCTAGATTGGATGCTTGATCTAAATGAATTGGATAAAAAATGGATGCCTAATGCCTTTGCATTCTCATCCCCTTTTATACAAAAATCTTCCCATTATGGTTAAAACCATAAAATTTGGACATTTCCCCTTAAAGGTTAGGATTTAATTAATCCCACTTATTTTACAAATAAAACGATAACAATCCCCATTAAAAACCATTTTAAGTTGTTGTTAAACCCTTATCATTTTTCATTCACAGGCTATATTGGTTTAGGTGTTTGTTTTTATTAGATTATTTTGTCTTTTATTTAATAACCATTAAAGGTTTTTTTAGTTATAAATTCGAGCTTATTCATTATTGTTTTAAAGGGGTTCATTTTTTAATTTTTAGGAGATTTCATTTAAATTGTTGCCTTTAAATCCCACAAAATTTGCTTTGGATCCCACAAAATCCACTTAGAATCCCACAAAATGGATTTTGTGAAATAAAATAAACCTCCACCATTTTTATTTCTCAAAAATAAAGCATGATGTAGTGGTGGTACATGAATTTAGTGAGGGGGATCAACTTTTTTGCCACATCACCTACACTTGCTACATCAACATCTAGTCAATTGCCACGTCAGCATCCAATCAACCTTCAACTTTGATCGACTATTTCTTGAACATACGAGCTCCATTTTTGACAAAATGAACACCGTTGGACTCATGGTGACGAGCTCCTCAATTTGATGTTGATTTTGACCGATTCTAAGTCAGTCAATTTTTTTCCCTCTTTGATTGGCCCCTTGTACCTGGTTTGACCAAACTTTGACTAGCCATAACTTTGACGTATGAACTCCTTTTTCACCCATTCATGTTGCATTGGGTCTAGTTTCCTGAGCACTTTGACATGGTTTTGATTTCAAGGGAAACTGGAATAATTTATTTTTTAGAGTTTTGAGATTCACCTAGATCAATTCCAAATAAGGAATATCTTATATTTTTGGAAAGCTGAAAATTTTGTAAATAAACCTTTTTCATTTCATCAAAATTGGATAAAAAAAGTCACTAGCCACTTTTTTTTATCATATCACCAATTTTTGGACCCCCATGATCTTGTACTCACCCAACTATAAGGTGCATCAATATATGGGAGAGCACCACAATCAATAAGTTATTGTACTTTATTACTCAAGGCCTAACATTCATTAGTAGAATTCACATGCACTCAATGATATGCACAAATTGAGGTTTTTATAAAACTTCTTACATGTAGTAAGAATATTGATCAAGTGGAATTTGAGAAGCCCAAATAAAATATGCTCTTTCTCCGATAAAGATGTAGGAGATAATTTTTTCTCTTTTGAAGAAAATATTGCTTGCTTACTACATCATGTTATAAATATAGTAGATGATAGAGGGTGAGATGTAGATGAGTGAGAAGGTTGGAAACCTAATCCCCTTTTAGAAAGGTACATG